>JAJIBD010013226.1:0-44614 GCA_021461705.1 Cryptotis parvus | reverse complement strand
TTGCTGACATGACGGGTGATAAGGGGATCTCTTAGGATATGGTTCTTCAGAAGCACTGAAGGGTGAAGACACGTTTCCTGCCGAGCGAACCCTGTGAGCAGAGGACAGGAACCTCCATTTCCACCCAGGTCATGAGGGAGGGGTGAGCTGGAGACAGACTTTCAGTTCCCAGTGGCCCGTGACTTGATTAATCATGCCTCTGGAATGAAACGTCCATAAAAATCCCCAGAATACAAGACTCAGAGAGCTGGGCTGATATGCAGCATGTCGACTTGCTGGGCCTTGAGTTTCACGGGAACAGAAGCTTCTCTGGGACCTGACTCTATGAATCTCTTCATCTAGCTATTAAATCTTTGTAATACATCAGTATTCCGTGGCAACAGGTTTGCTGAGTTCTCTGAGCTGTTCTAGCAAATGAATCCAGCCTGCGTTGTGAGTCCTGGCTGGGTCTGAGTTAGAGCTAGTGTGTTAAATGCACAGTGAAATAGGGCCTTTGATGGACAGCTGAAGTCAGGAAAGGGTAGAGGGTCTCGGGAAACATCCAATGAATTGATCGGAAGTACAGTAAGACCCTGGGCTCAGAACTGGGGTCCAAGGTAGAGGGTGACTGTGGGAGATTGAGCTTCTTACCTGTGGAATCTGATGTAAGAATGGAATTTTTGGACTGTTTGCTCTGGAATCACTTCTGGCTCTGCACTCAGGAATTACTCCTGGTGGTGCTCGGGGACCCTATGGGATGCTGGGGATTGAGCCGGATGGGCGCATGCAAGGCAAATGCCCTCCCTGCTGTACTATCACTCCAGTCCATCCAAGGATTTGTTGATAGGGGAGACCACTGCACACACGTTGGAATTATCTAGGAAACCCATTCAGAATGATATGAATCTCTGAGTTTCTATCTGGTGGTCAGAGCGTAGGTAATAACCAGGACTTCTGATTGGCACCGACTATGAGAGATGGAGCCCATGGGTTGGAGGAATTGATCCCTTAGCCCACAGGCTCTGACGCACTGTCCAGTCACTGTCAGAACTGAGTCAACCTGGAGAACACCCAGCTGCTGTCTAAAGGATTTGGTGGGGGGAAACACTGCCACGTACTGGGTAGCTATTGAGAGGTTCTGGGAGTAGAGGAAAAATAAGGTGTCTTCCCACCCCCTAATATGCTCTAAGAGGGCTCGTTCTGACATGTCTGAGAGAGCAGCCCTCACATTCCAGAGTGCTTCAAGCCACGCAGAGGTCTTCATACGAGTGGACGCAGCCTGTGGGTTTCCAGTTCAGTGCGTCTGGGCTAGCGCGGGAAGATGGGAACACCTGAGAGCCTCAGCGATGTTCATGAGAAGGTTCTGGAGCATTATAGCCGGCCTAACGTCTCACGTAAGATTGCTTAGCTTTAAGTACAGATGAAATAAAAAATAATAGATCACGTGTCATAAAAAACTTCAGAGTACCACATACATAAAATAATGGTTTTGAGAGAAAATGCACCAAGGAATATTTCAAGGACAGAACGTGGAGGCCAAGAAGATTCTATTCTTTTACTTTGTATAAGACTTTCCTGGGGTGGGGGGGGGAAACTGAGCAATGACAGTGGGGAGGACGGTTGCTTTGCATGTGGCCGACCCAGGTTTGATCCCCGGCATCCCATGTGGTCCCTGAGCACCGCCAGGAGTAATTCCTGAGGGGAAGAGTCAGGAGTAACCCCTGAGCATTGCTGGGTGTGACCCAAAAAAAAAAAAGAAGACTTTCCTGGAAGCTGAAACAATAGGAGGATGGAGGGTGTTTGCCTTATACACAGCCACCCCGGGTTCGGTTTAATCCTTGGCATCCCATATGATCCCTGAACACAGCCAGGAGTAATTCCTGAGTGCAGAGTCAGGAGTAACCCCTGAGCATCACCAGGGGTGGTCTAAAAAAAAGGGAGGGGGTTAAACCAAACTGGAAACTTCAAACATCAATGTCATTAACATTTGAGGTGAGTACTATTAATTTATGTTGAAAACAGCGATTGCATCTGTGTTGTTAAGGTGAGGGTTTTTTTTGGTCCATTTTTTAAATGATTTATATTTTTGGTAATATTTTTTGTAGTTTTGTTTTATTTTGGGGCTACACCCAGGGGTGGTCAGGGCTTTGTTCTCAGGGATCACTCCTGGTGAGCTTGGGAGATCTTATGTGGAATAAGATCGACCAGGAATCGACCCCGGTGGCCTCATGCAGGCAGGCATCTGCCACTGTTCCATCTCTCTGGTCTCTGTCTTCAGGTGGGTTACACCTGGATCGTAAGGCCCTGTTTCGAGATAGCACTGCTGATAAGACGGGTACAAATACATTCTTATTTCTATGTGTCATTCTAATGACAGAAGGACTGCAGCGCCTCCCCTGAAAAAGCTGACTGTCTTGGATAATTATATATAACTAGGTCTCTGATATTTTTATTAGTTGCTTTTCCTTACTCCTGAGCATAAATTATATGGGTCATGGTACCATGTCGACACATATACTCCTGGAAGATGAATTTTTATTTGAACCACACCCAGCAATGTTCAGTGGTTCCTCCTGGCTCTACATTCAGGAATCACTCCTGGCAGTGCTCGGGGGACCCTTTTGGGATGCCGGGGATGGAATGAGGGTCGGCTGCGTGCAAGTGCCTTACCGGCTGCACCTTCTTCCTGGTCCCTGGAAGATGAATTTAAAAATGGAACAAGATCAAACTTTTTTTTTCTTTTTGGGTCACACCTGGCAATGCTCAGGGGTTGCTCCTGGCTCTGCACTCAGGAATTACTCCTGGCGGTGCTCAGGGGACCATATGGGATGCCGGGGATCGAACCTGGGTTGGCCACATGCAAGGCAAACAAATGCCCTACCCGCTGTGCTATCGCCTCTGGTCCCAAGATCAAACATTTTCAAGCACAGAAATGTCTTGAAATGTGCAATACCTCATAACATTGATCAATTTTCTATGCCTAGTTCTGTCACTGTTATAAAACCCTGCTGTTTCTTGGCTCTCTCCTTAGAGACTAAGATACTCTCCAGATGCTTCAGGAATCAAAGATCTGCCCCGACCTGCTGCCGTTTTTGGACTTCGTTAACCCCTGAGCGCCGTCGGGAGAGCTTCCAGCACGGTCTTTAACAGTTTTCCTAAGGCTGCACTCCTCAGATGGGGTGGGGTGGGAGGCCCGGGGTGCTCACTCAGTTGTACTGGGACACGTGGTGCAGGGGTCTCACTCAGGGCCTCCCGCTTCTTGCACAGTCTCCCTGGCCCAAGTCTTCCTGGCATGCCCCAAGATGACTGAGTTATTGGTGTCCCTGTCTCTTTTCCTACGTGTTTATCCACACTCAGACTCTCTTACGTATTTCTCCCTATAACCGAGGAGGACCAGTCGCCGAGGCTAGACCACCTTACTCAGCGCTGTTAGGATGCCTTGTTCTCTTGATTTGGGGCTACAGCCCTAATATCTGCCTAAGCAAACCCTGGTGTTCCTCATGGCAGGGCATAAACTATCATTCTGATCCCAAATTAGGCTCCCCAGGCTTTAGTTCTATTTATAAGTAGAAGCATCTGAGGAAACTCTTAATTTGTAGACAGCTCTACAACGTATGACCAGTAATATTACTTGACTAACCCAAGAACATTATAGAACCATTTAGAATAATAGAAAAAGTATTTATCAACACCCCAGCAGCCTAAGAAAGCTATTTAATTAATTAAGAGATAGGAAATTCTGTCTAAAACAGTATAAAAAGTCCTTTTTAAGGCTGGAGTGTTAGTACAGGGTTCAGGGACTTGTCTTGGACGTGATTGAGCCTGGTCCAATTCCCCAATCCACATAGTCCCCAAGCACCACCAGGCGCAGAGCTAGCTAGTAACAAACCCAGAGCTCTGCTGGCTGTGGCCTCAAGACACACAAAATCCTGCTTATACTCTTCTCATTTTGCCACTTGCTGCATGTGAAGTGTGTGTGTGTGTGTGTGTGTGTGTGTGTTCAATGCCACATCCCTATACTAAATAACTTGGTATTTGTATATAACCGACATACATCCTCCCATCTCCTTTGAGAGCCTGGAGGGGTAGAACAGCAGGTAAGGCCTTTGCCTTGCATGCATGCAGCTGTCCCACGTTGGATTCCGGGTACCCCAAGTGGTCCCCTGTGGATTCCGGGCACCCCAGATGGTCCCCTGTGGATTCGGGTACCCCAGATGGTCCCCTGTGGATTCCGGGCACCCTAGATGGTCCCCTGTGGGTTCTGGGCACCCCAGATGGTCCCCTGTGGGTTCTGGGCACCCCAGATGGTCCCCCTGTGGGTTCCGGGCACCCCAGATGGTCCCCTGTGGATTCCGGGCACCCCAGATGGTCCCCCTGTGGGTTCCAGGCACCCCAAATGGTCCCCTGTGGATTCCGGGCACCCCAGATGGTCCCCTGTGGATTCCGGGCACCCCAGATGGTCCCCTGTGGGTTCCGGGCACCCCAGATGGTCCCCTGTGGGTTCTGGGCACCCAAGATGGTCCCCTGTGGATTCCAGGCACCCCAGATGGTCCCCTGTGGATTCCGGGCACCCCAGATGGTCCCCTGTGGGTTCTGGGCACCCCAAATGGTCCCCTGTGGATTCCGGGCACCCCAGATGGTCCCCTGTGGATTCCGGGCACCCCAGATGGTCCCCTGTGGGTTCCGGGCACCCCAAATGGTCCCCTGTGGATTCCGGGCACCCCAGATGGTCCCCTGTGGGTTCCGGGCACCCCAGATGGTCCCCTGTGGGTTCTGGGCACCCTAGATGGTCCCCCTGTGGATTCCGGGCACTCCAGATGGTCCCCTATCCCCTCCAGGAGAGATTCCCTGACCGCAGAACCAGGACTAAGTCCTGAGCAACCTTGGGTGTCCCAGAACAGAAACAAAATAACTGGCAAAAAATCCAAGAATAGCTGCGGGGCAAAGGAAGAAGAGTAAGGGGGAAAGCAGCATTTCCACAGAAAGTCAGGGGTCGGAGACATACTCAGAAGACAGCTGCCAGAGGCTTCAAAGGAAGACAAAGAACGTTAGGAAATGAAAGTAAGATAAGGCAGAATTCAAGACAGACGTTATAGGTCCGTCTAGAACGTTATGAGACATTCCAGAAAGAATTAAAGCTCATGTCCATTCCGGAGCCTGGGCACTCTGGCTCCGTGCTGGCCACCTCGGGCCTCTCAACAGACTGCTGGGAGCTGCCTCTAGCTTTGTTAGCAAAGGTGCTGAATTTCCATCCTTCAAAAATTGGCTTTAAATAAGGGTTTCCGGGAGGCCCAGGGACGGGGCTCAGTGGTAGAGCATTTGCCTCGCTGTGGGAGGGCCTGGGTGATCTCCAGCAAAACAGCAACAGTGTGGACAGAGCGATAGTACAACAGGGAGGGCATTGCCTTGCTCGCAGCCCACCAGGTTTGGTCTCCAGCATCCTGAGCACCGCCAGGAGTAATTCCTGAGTGCAGAGCCAAGCGTAGTCCCTGAGCATCACCAGGTATGACCCAAAAAGCAAAACAAAACAAAACAACCAAAAAACCAACCCAAAACACCAAAATAGCAACAACAACAACAACCCCTCCCCAACACACACAGATACAGTAACAGCAGCAACAACAAAGTCACAGCCATCCTGTTAGGGTGCTCACCCCACCTTCAGATGACCCCAGCTTGACCCCAGCACTGCCTTGGTCCACTGACACCTGCCGGGGTGACCTCTGAGCACAAAGCTAGGAGCAGCCGAGCACGTTTGATGCAGCGCCAAACACAAAGTTGGTTTTGTTTTCAGAGGAGCAGGCTATGCCAAGAGCCAGAGCCTGAGCTCGGAGTATTTGAGGTCCTGGGTACGTCGCCAGCATCACACACTTAATTTTTTTTTACCTTTTTTAATTAAATCAAATATAAAATTGCTATTGAAGTAATATTGGTTTATAATATAGGTTTCACTGTGCTGTCATTATAAATAATGTTTCTTTTTCCAGTAAAAGTTTTATTTAGGAAATATGAGAGCAGTGGGAACCCGGTGGAGTATAATAGGATTCACATGCCGTAAGTTGGGATGTGGGAGGTTCTGGAGTGGAATGTGGGAGGTTCTGGAGTGGAATGTGGGAGGTTCTGGAGTGGAATGTGGGACATTCTGGGGTGGAATGCACCATAAATGATACATTTTTTGCTTTTTTGGGTCACACCCAGCAATACCCAGGGATTACTCCTGGCTCTGCACTCAGGAATCACTCCTGGCGGTGCTCGGGGACCATATGGGATGCCAGTGATCGAACCTGTTGTGAATCTGAAAGTTTTATAATTTTTTGACTGCATCAATTGAGAATAACACCTTTAGATCTCACATCCTGTAGTTTCAGCTAGACTGTGGTACCTTACTACATTAAGAACAACTTTGTAAAGTGTGATAAAATACTTTTGGAAGCATAACCACAGGGCATGGTAGCAAATGCCAGAGGGCGTGCTGGGGAGAGCACGCGCACACACAAACCCACGTCTTCTGTATTGGCCCATTGCGTTACTGTAAATTGGAATGTTGCCATCATCAAGGTGTGAGGAATATGTTTAAGAGATGGGTGTTGGTAGCAGAAGTGAATTAAAACCTCAATCACTTATTCTCAGGTGTAATGGATGAGTAACCTTAAAAATGTGTATTGAGGGGGCCGGAGCGATAGTCCAGTGGGTAGGGCGTCTGCCTTGCACGCGGCCTGGGTTCGATCCCGGCATCCCATATGGTCCCCGAGCACCGCCAGGAGTAGTTCCTGAGCAAAGAGCCAGGCATAACCCCTGAGCATCGCCGGGTGTGACCCAAAAAAAAAAAAAAAAAAAAGTGTATTGAATGTAATTTTGTTTTCCAAACACAGACAGGAAAATGGAACTTGAGGACACCTGTTGGGTGGTGGGTATGTTCTTCTGCACGAGCAGGCTCTAAGCGTTCCAACAGGTCCCTGGCTGTATGGATTTTACTTTATTTTATTTTATTTTATTTATTTTATTTTGTCTTTTTGGGTCATACCTGGCAACACACAGGGTTACTCCTGGCTCTGCCAGGAATCACTCCCGTGGTGCTCAGGGACCATATGGGATGTCGGGATTGAATCCCGTTGGCCACTTGCAAGGCCAGTACCTTCCCTGCTGTGCTATCACTATGACTCCCGCCCACCCCTGGCTGTGCGTGCCTGTGTGTGAACGTGTGCAAGCGGGAAGGCACAGCCTTGCTTCAGGGAGGGCCGCAGGTTTCCTGAAGGCTTGTTCAAAGGCCTAGCACCGCCCTGCTCAAAAACCACAAGTATAAAGTACGCAGGCAAGTCGGAGAGAGAGTTGGGTGATATACAAGACAGGGTGAACCATCTTGGAAAATGTTCCTATTTTTTTCACAAAAATATCAAGTTAAATGCATGGTGAAATGCGCAGCATGGTAAGTGTCAGCAGTCTGCCTTGCAGATTTGAAGATTGCTAAGAAAGTCTGTCATGGGGGCTGGAGATACAGTAGTGGGTGCTGGCCCTGCCCTCTGCTGAGCTGGGTTTGATCCCTGGCACCCCACAGGGTCCCCTAGTTGCCACTAGGAGTGATCACTTAGTGCAGAGCCAGGAGTAACTCCTGAGCACTGTTGGGTGTGGCCCAATGCACCCCCCCAGAAAAAATAAAAAGAAGAAAGAACGCTTCTTGATTCGGGGTGGAGGTGTATACCAGACAGCTGGAGCTCATTCCTGGCTTTGTGCTCAGTGATCACACCTGCAGGTGGGAGACCCTACGTGGTGCCGGGGTTGAGCCTGGGTCAGCTCATGCACGACCAGTGCCTTAGCCTTTACTCTGGCCCCTAAGAGAGTCTGTCGCAAAGTTCTCTCCGCCTCCACAATTTATATCTCTTGCTTCTCTCTGTTCCTTGCCGATTTCCACCCTGGAGAAAGCATGATCTCTCTTCAAGACATACTTCTAGCTTTCTCTCCCTTCATCACTTTCTAAATAAGTTTCAGTAAAACAATCTGCCGGGCAGGGTCCCTGAGACAGTAGGTCTTAGCGCCCTCACGGGACAGTGGGACCCTCACTGCCCCATTGAGCCCCCGCCCCTTCTGCTCGGGCACTGCCCCATTGAGCCCCCGCCCCCCTTCTGCTCGGGCACTGCCCCATTGAGCCCCCGCCCCTCCCCTCACGGGACAGTGGGACCCTCACTGCCCCATTGAGCCCCGCCCCTTCTGCTCGGGCCGCAGGAGGCTCCACCTGGGGTGTGCTGTGGTTGCTTGTATCCCCAAAGCCCCAGAACATCAGACAGAACCAGAGGGAACCATCCGCGAAACATGGTTTATTTGGTCACACGGGGTGTGGCTCCCTGCTGGAGACAGGGAAAGATCCTAGTCCAGGACTCCCCGGGGGCTGTCCAGGGCCAAAAAGGGTCCAGTCCCGTCCTGTCCTGCTGTGATCTCACTGCAGGCCCAGCGACCCTGATGGGGTCAGTGGACTCCAGCACCACGCGCAGATGCTAGAGGACACCCAGGAGTTCTCCCTGGAGGCGGCGGCAGCATGGTTTGCATTAGAGCAGCTGGGCAGGAGCGTGGAGGTCAGCAGCAGCAGGGAGGGGGCCCACAGGACACGGGCTTGCAGAGCAGGGTGGGGCCACAGGGCGGGGAGCAGGGGGAGGAAGACTGGCAGGAGGGCACCATGACCATCATGGGCTGGCAGCTGACGGGCGCAGAGCACGGAGGAGGTCCACAGGACACGGGCTTGCAGAGCAGGGTGGGGCCGCAGGGGCGGGGAGCAAGGGGAGGAAGACTGGCAGGAGGGCACCATGACCATCATGGGCTGGCAGCTGGCGGGCGCACAGCAGGGAGGGGGCCCACAGGACACGGGCTTGCAGAGCAGGGTGGGGCCGCAGGATGGGCTGCACCCCGAGGACTGGCAGGAGGGCGCCATGCACACCACCATGGACGGGCAGCTGGCGGGGGCGCAGCAGGTGGGCTGGCAGCTGGGGGAGCAGCCTGAGGAGCAGCTGGTGTGGCACATGGCGATGGTGTTGGTGGTGCGGCTGGTGGGTGGTGCTGGCAGAGAGAGGATGTCTGTGCTCCCTTCCCTGGCAGCCTTTATACCCAGCCGTGGGCGTCCAGCAACACGGAAGCTCTCCGTGGACTTCCTCCTGGCTGGGCCCCTAGCATCCCCCTAGGACACAGTTTCTCAGGTCTGTACCCCACAAACAAGCCTGGCTGCAGGGGCG
Organism: Cryptotis parvus; assembly: GCA_021461705.1. Taxonomy (NCBI): domain Eukaryota; kingdom Metazoa; phylum Chordata; class Mammalia; order Eulipotyphla; family Soricidae; genus Cryptotis; species Cryptotis parvus. The sequence goes on along the minus strand of JAJIBD010013226.1, from coordinate 35,417 downwards.
TCTTTCCTGCTAACTGGAAGTTCTGGTTCTGCTCACGTGGCCCGTGGTATGTCCATGCCTGGCTGTGCTGGCCACCGGATGGACACAGCCTTGCTTTTGTCCTGTCTAGCCTCAGGGAGACTGTTCTGGGCTGTCCTCGTGTCCCGCTTCCTCCGTGATCTCCCTTGTGCACTTGGGCTCCCCAGGGAGCCTGTGTGCTCTGGCAAAGCTCCTCCAGGGTCCAACGGCAAGGAGGGCCTGAGAATTTGATTCAGGGACCACCAGGGCCTCACCCAGCGTTGCCCTCTCCCCCCCCAGGTCAGCTGACAGTGGCTGTGGGTTGCGGGCTTGACCCATCCTCCCGCTCCCTCCCTGTCTTGTGTTCATACTTTTGTACAATTTCCATTTTCCTGTTACCATTTAGGTGACTCTTCTGAATGGACTTTTCTAGTCAGGTCTCTCCAGGCTGTGTGAGCTCCTCTTGTTACCTTCCATGGTGCATAAAGCTCTGGTCTCCCCACGTTGTCCATTTCCTGACTGACCTGTAGTGATGTTGCCTTTTCATTCCCGACAATCATCTTGTGTGTCCCTGCTGTGGTGTCTGATTCCCTGACAGTGTTGGTCAGTCTCATGGTCAGCTTTGTTTGCTGTTTCTCCACCTTGTTTCCATTTTATTGTTATTGTTTTGCTTTTATTTTAAAATAAAGTTGTTCATGTTCTGCCCCTCAAGGTGTTGCAGGTGTGGCTGCGGTGCCCAGCTGCATCAGCAGGTGGCAGACAGGAGACAGGCTTAGCTACACCCAGGGCTCTGCCCTGTGGGCCCTGGATGGTTGATGGTCTTACATAGAAAAAGATTGGGCCCCCTGGGATGAACCCAGAGCCACGGCAGAGCCTGGCAAGCTACCCGTGGTGTATTCGATATGCCAAAAGCAGTAACAATAATGGACCTCATTCCCAATGAATGGAGACGTAATTGGTGCCCCATCAAACAAATCGGTGAACAATGGGAAGACAAGTGATGAGCAACAAGTGACAATCTTGCTTCCAAGATTGTTGTGCAGCAGGCAGGAACCCTGAGAATTGCTGGGTGTGACCCAAAAAGCAAAGAACAAAACAAAACAAACAAAACTATCTTGCTTCCAAAAAAAGAAAGTTCTCATCAGACACACACAAATACAAATACCACCAGTGTCATCAGTGTGAAAGCACTTACTACCGCATTCATTTCACAGTGTAGATTATCACCAAATCCTGACTTCGTACACCTGAAACCAACACAATGTTTTATAAAGCAAACAAAGAAGAAAAGGGCCGGAGAGCGCTCAGCTGGGCTGCGGGCCCGAGTTTGCTACCCAGCCCCGTGAGACTCCTGAGCACTGCAGGAGCAACCACGTGCTCAGCACTGCTGTGTGGCAACCTTGACACAGAATGAAAGAGCGTTGAAAATCGGAAGGGGTGCAAGGTCGCTTTGCAAGTCAGCTATCTTCTTTTTTGCTTTTTTTGGGTCACCCCAGCAATGCTCAGGGGTTACTCCTGGCTCTACACTCAGGATTTACTCCTGGCGGTGCTTGGGGGACCATATGGGATGCCGGGAATCAAACCCAGGTTGGTCCGTGTGCAAGGCAAATGCCTTACCCACTGTGCTATCTCTCCGGCCCCCAAGTCAGCTATCTTCTAAAGTTACCCACACCTGGTTCCTTCCATGGTTTGGGGGTCAAAGAGATAGAAGTGAAAGAGAAACATTTTTTGTTTTGTTTTTGCCCTTTTTGGGTCCCACCCGAAGCTGCTCAGGGGTTACTCCTGGCTCTGCGCTCAGGAATTACTCCTGGCGGTGCTCGGGGAACATATGGGATGCCGGGGACTGAACCCGGTCTGCCATGTGGAAAGAAAAGACTCTACCTGCTGTACTATCGCTCCAACCCTAGGAGAAACATTTTTTAACCAGATTTTCATGAAATGAGAATTCCTCGGTTCGGACTCAGTTTTTTTTTTTTTTTTTTTTTTGCTTTTTGGGTCACACCCAGCAATGCTCAGGGGCTACTCCTGGCTCTGCACTCAGGAATTACTCCTGGCAGTGCTCGGGGACCATATGGGATGCCGGGGATCGAACCGGGCTGGCACAGGCCAGCCACGTGAAAGGCAAATGCCCTACCCGCTGGGCTATCGCTCCAGCCCCATGGACTCAGGTTGTTTTAAACCCAGTCTGGCCTGGGTTTCGGAGTCCGAGGAGGCTGTCTTGTCCAGAGAAGAAGCGGAGGTGACACATTTCTCTGCAGTCTTCATTACTCAGCCAGCTCTCTGGGCCAGCTGGGTCACAGATGACCACCACGTCACTGGACACGACACTGGACACCTCTCTGTGGCTCATTGCTGGGGTGAGTTTGGACCTCGACCCAGAGTCAGTTCTGCCCGCACCTTGATCTCTGTGCTGGGTTTGTGCTTAGGAATCACTCCTGGCAGTGTTCAGGGGGCTCATATGGGGATGTTGGGGCATTGGTCGTGTGCTAGGCAAGTGCCCTGACCACTGTACTACCTCTTCGGCCCTTTTTAATTTTGTGTTGGGTTACATCTGCTGAGGTTCAGGGTTGTCTCTTGGCTCTGCACTCAGACTTCATTCTAGGTGGGCTCGGAAAACCATATGGGTGCCAGGGATTGAACTTGGGTCTGCCGTGTGCCAGGCAAGCACCCTACCCCACTGTACTCTCTCTCCGCCCTAACATTGGCGTCTTAGCAGTCACCCCTGGCTTGGCTGCCCTGGGCAGGGGAAAGATATGATTGCACAATAAAAATTCGAATGCGCTGTCATGGTTCATTGACTAGGCACTGCCCGGTTACAATTTAACCACAAGGAAGAATTCAAACTCCGGAAACGAGCGGCAAGCAGGACATTCCTCAGAGATTTGAAGCCATTTAATTCATATTTCATAGAATTTTCCTCTTCCTTCAAGGTTGCAGAATTTGACTAAAGTATGTGTTATCTTTCTTAGGGCAAAATTTTCCAAAGAGATATGTATGTTAAGAGAGAAATGATACACGTTTATCTGTGTATTCACTGCTGGTGGATGGTTCCCTCCCGTATGAGTTTCTCGACTTTCGATGGTCGGTGCCTGCTTCTCTTTGGTATTCGAGCATTTCTAAGTTCATGGTGAATATAAGCCTCCTTATGGTACATTGTGTCTATTGCAATTCTAGAGAAACACAGAATAAATATTTTCCACTATTTTTGTTCTAGATTTTGGGGGCCACAACTGGCATTGCTCAGGCTTACTCCTACGCTCAGGGATCACTCTTGGTGGTCCAAATAGGTGTCAGGGATCAAACCTGTGTTGACTGTATGCAAGACAAGCGCCTTCCCACTGTACTGTCCCTCCAGCCCCGGTTCTAGACTTTCTCTGGTTGTATCTTGACAGGCCAAAATGCAGACTCTCATTAGGTATTTTTTTTTCCCGCCCCCCCCTGGGATTTGAGTTATTTTCTTCAAATGCATTAACTCTAGCACCTTCCATTTAATACACTTATAATTTTCCTGCCTTTTAAAGAGCCAGGACTGGGCTTTACGGCACTAGAATAAGCATTTATTTCTTTTCTCCAGGTACTGTGGCTGGGCTCCAAGTCGGATGAAAGCATTTTCCCATTCAAGACATTTCTAGCAGCTCGCCATCCATGTTTGACCGGACAGGGCAGTCAAACGGAAACTAAAGCAAAATGAAAACTAAGCAAATCAATGTTAGGAAACGTTAATATCGGCATCACTTACAATTTGGATCCCCATGATGGTGAACTATAATAATAAGGTCAATACCCTTGTTCCTGCTTCTTCTACTGCTTGTGCTATCTCAGGTCGCTGTTTATTTTACGCGAGTGTGGATCACGCCCAGCAGTGATCTACACTGAGCCCACCAGATCACTCTCAGGCTTTACTCCTGGCTCTGCACTCAGGACTTACTCTCAGGATGCAGGATCGAGCCAGAGTCAGCTGTGTGCCTAGCAAACACCGGCAAGTTGCGCTGTTATTCTGGCCCAGTAACTGTCTATTAAATATTTGTTTAATTTAGAATTTTTAAAAATTCACTGTGAGGGGCCGGGCGATAGCCCAGCGGTGTAGGGCTTTTGTCTTGCATGCAGCAGGCCCATGACAGCCAGGGTTCGATCCCGGCATCCCATATGGTCCTCCAGCACCGCCAGGAGTAACTCCTGAGTGCAGAGCCAGGAGTAACCCCTGAGCATCACCGGATGTGACCAAAAAGCAAAAAAAAAATTCACCATGAATTACGAAGGAGCCCTAACAGCTATACTATCTCTTTGACCCCATTCCTCGGGCATTTGTGATTCCACTATTATGTTTTTTTTTAATTCCATTTATTTATTTATTTATTTATTTATTTATTTAATTATTTATTTATTTATTTATTTATCTACTTATTTCACTGTCTTCCCGTTCATCATCGATTTGCTCGAGCGGGCACCAGTAACATCTCCATATGTCCTGTCTCATGCTAGTAGAGCCCAAGGGCACCTGGTTGCTCCAGGAACATAAAGAGCCTCAAACCATTCCATCAGGTCATGGGAATGAGGTCTAAATTTGTTACTGGTAGTTGGCATATCAAATACAACACGGGTAGCTTGCCAGGCTCTGCTGTGCGGGTAGCATACTCTTGTAGCCATCTCTAAATCCAGCATTTATTGATGAACAGGGAGAACCAGTAGCAGCTCTGTCCCATGTCTTTGAGTCTCTGGATCAGCATACCTGGGCTGGATTTAAAAAAGACTGCTGCAGGGTGGATCTCGATGATCCGGCTGTGATAGGCTGGTCTGCTGGGTAGAGTTCTGACTAGAGGGAAGTCCGGATGTGGAAAATGGAGACCCTCATGGAATGGGGGTTGTCTGGCTTGTTGCAAGGCTCTTCTGGGGTGGTGGGCCAGGGCTAGAACCCACCAGCCCTCCTGGGTGCCTCGTGAGCGGCTGGTCACAGGGAGAGCCAGTAGCAGCTCTGCCCCCATGTCTGTGAGCACTCAATCGATCACGATCTTCCCGTTGATCATCTATTTGCTAGAGCGGGCACCAGTAATATCTTCATATGCCAGAGGGAAATTAGGTCATGGGAATGACCTAATATAATTGTTACTGGAATTTGGCATATCATATACAACACGAGCAGCTTGCCAGGCTTGCCGAGGCGGGAGGCAAACTCTTTTAAACACCTCCATATAAAGCATTTATTGATGAACCCTGCGCCGCTGAAGGAGCCGAGGCTGTGATGGGCTGGTCTGCTGGGTGGAGTTCTGACGAGAGGGAAGTCCAGAAGTGGAAAATGGCGGCGCCAGTGGAGTGAGGAGGGGTGGTCTGGCTTGTTGTGAGGCTCTGCCGAGGTGGTGGGCCAGGGCTAGAACCCGCCATGCCTCCCGACTGCCTCATGAACGGCTGTGCACAGGGAGAGCAAGGAACAGCTCTGCCCCATGTGGGAGAGTCTCTGTGAGCACTGCCAGGAGTAAATCCTGAGTGCAGAGCCAGCAGTAACCCCTGAGCATCTCTGGGTGTGACCCAAAAAGCAAAAACCAAAAGCAAAAACAAACCTAAGCAAAACTCTAAAGTAAGTTTGTTGCATTTAGCTCATTGTTACTGGTCTAGAGAGCAGAGGGGAAAGGTTAAGTAAGTATTCTTGACACCAATGAAGGTCTTGTGCTTTTTTTTTTTAGGTGGGGCACACTTTAGGGCTTGCTCCTGGCTCTGTGCTTAGGGATTATTCCTATGGGGTGCGAGGGATCAAACCCAGGTCGGCCGTTTCCAAAGCATCAGGTACCATCCTTTGGCCTCACCGCTGCGGGCTGGAGCATGACAGGGATGTGATTTAATAAAGCACATTCCTGGCATGTCTGAGTTTGATCCTCAGCCTCTCGTGCTCCACCCTGCCCCATCCCAGCACCACCTGTTCGGCCTCAGGGCTACAGTCATTAAACCATGCAGCAGATAGCCCGTGAGCTGGACACCGCCCATATCGACAGAGATGTTTATGTTTTTCTCATTACTAAGGAAGTGCTTGAGCTGGTGTGCATTTTACACTTCAGCATATCTCAGTACTTGCATTCTTATATGAGTCTGAAGAGATCATACAGAAGGTAAAGCGTTGCCTTGCACGCAGCCTACCCAGTTCAATCCCTGGTACCAAATATGGCTTTATTTATTTATTTATTTTGCTTTTTGGGTCACACCGGCAATGCTCAGGGGTTGCTCCTGGCTCTGCACTCAGGAACCACTCCTGGCGGTGCTCGGGGACCATATGGGATGCCGGGATCGAACCCAGGCCAACACAGGCCGGCCACTTGCAAGGCAAACGCCCTACCCGCTGGGCTATCGCTCCGGCCCCATAACATGGCTTTATTTATTAACAATTTTTTTTGCTTTTTTGGGTCACACCCAGTGATGCTCAGGGGTTATTTCTGGCTCTGCGCTCAGGAATTACTCCTGGCACTGTGTGGGGACCATATGGGATGCCGGGGATCAAACCTGGGTTGGCTGCATGCAAGGCAAATGCTCTACTTCGCTGGACTATCGCTCCGGCCCTCCACTATTATGATTTTATGTTTTTTTTATATCCTCCAAATGAGAGTGATCATTCTCTCTCTCTCTCTCTCTCTCATTCTTTCTCTCACTCACTTTCACTCTCTCTTTCTCTCTCGCTCTCTCACTGTCTTGCTCTCTATTTCTCTCTTGCTCTCACTCTCTCTCTTCTCATTTCACTCAGTGTAATACTCTCCAGCAAATTGCATGACTTTATCTTTTCTTGTGACTGGGTAATATTCCATCGTGTTTATGTATCATGGTTTTTATCCAGTCATCTGTTCTTGGACACTTGTTTTCAGATTTTGGCTATTGTGGATAGTGCTGCAACAACATAGGAATGCAAAGGTCTTTTCTCTATCGTGTTTTTAGGCCCTTTGGGTAGATGCAAAGAAGTGGAATTGCTGAGTCAAATGAAAACTGGATTCCTACTTTTTGAGGAGTGTCTATATTGCTTTCTAGAAAGGCTGGACAAGTCTATATCCTCATGGCCGTGAATGACGAATCCTTTTAACCACTTCATGCCCACACTGCTTGTTCTTGCTTTTTGGGGTAGGAGGAGGGGAAACACCTTGTGTGCGGGAGAAATGCTGAGGGTCTTATCCTCACTCTGCTCAGGGAACATTCCTGGAGGGACCTCGGAGCCGTAGGGGATGCTGGGATGGAACCTGGGTTGACCTTGTGCACGGCAATGCCCTCCCCACTGCACTATCGTTGCCTAGGGTCCCCCTGAGGCTGAGTCTTTTCCGACAGTAGAATATAGTAAGATGATGTGTGGCTTCAAAGAAGCAGGAACCAGGGGCCGTAGGGCAGGGGTCATGTACAACACCCCGCCCCTGGGGCCATAGTGCAGGGATTATGTACAATACCCTGCCCCTGGGGTGTGGCCCGTGGGAGTTTGAGAAGAGCTTGAGAAGTCATTCTGAACAAGTCTGTACGGCTTTGCTGCTGGGAGGCTCTGGATTTTTTTTTTTTTTTTTTTTTTTTTGCTTTTTTGGGTCACACTCGGCAATGCTCAGGGGGTTACTCCTGGCTCTGCACTCAGGAATCACTCCTGGCAGTGCTTGGGGGACCATATGGGATGCTGGGGATCGAACCCAGGCCGGCACAGGCCCGCCGCGTGCAAGGCAAATGCTCTACCGGCTGGGCTATCGCTCCGGCCCCCGGCTCTGGATTTTTTTTTTAATTTTATTACACCACTTTTAGACATACAATTGCAAAATGCTCATGCTTGAGTTTTGGTTCTACAGTGTTCTAACACCCATCCCTCCATCCAAACCCATCTCCCATCACCAATGTCCCCACCTCCCTCCCCCTCCCGCACCCCAACTACCTGGCAGGTTCTGTATATCTTTTTTTTTTTTTTTTTTTTTTTGGGTCACACCCGGCGATGCTCAGGGGTTACTCCTGGCTCTGCACTCAGGAATTACTCCTGGCGATGCTCGGGGACCATATGGGATGCCGGGAATCGAACCCAGGCTGGCACAGGCCTGGCCGCTGCAAGGCAAACGCCCTACCGCGCTGGGCTATCGCTCCGGCCCCAAGGGTTCTGTGTCTTTTCTCTCTCCTCTATCTCTCCCTCCTGCCTACCTTTCCTACACATCATAGAATGCAGTACATTAAAGGACATAACTGTTTCCACTAGTCTGATGGACCGCGGCGCTTAGGGCCCTCATGGTCAGCGTCCGGACTGGCAGGCTCTGGATTGAGTTCCTGTTATGCCCCAACAAACAGAAACAGAAGCGAGCCAGAGACACAGTATAGCAGCTAAAGCACTTGCCTTGCACGCAGCTCACCTGCTTCCATCCAGCAGCCCAGCCTGGAGTTATCCCTGAGCACAGAGCCAGGGATATGCCAGATACCAGTAACAATTATAGACCTCATTCCCATGACCTGATGGAATGGTTTGAGGTTCTTTATGTTCCTGGAGCAAGCAGGTGCCCTTGGGCTCTACTTGCATGAGACAGGACATATGGAGATGTTACTGGTGCCCGCTCGAGCCAATCGACGATGAACGGGAAGACAGTGATACAGTGACAGTGATACAGAGCCAGGGACCCGCCCTGAACACCTCCCACTGTCGCCCCAGGCAAAAGCAAGCAAAACCCGAAAGTGGCAGTGCTCTGGGCTACCCTGTGCCCCAACAAGAGGGCAGCAACTCACAGGAGTGGCAAGCCACAGCCCTGCCTCTGTGGTCAGGGACAAAGACTTTTGTCTGTTTGCATTCAGACAGGTGATGGCCGGGGCAGGGGTCAATAATTACACGGAGGAGAGGAGGCTATAACATCTACTCCCCGACCAGTTCCATACTGGACAGTCCGAACACGCGAATGCGGAAAGGCTGTGTCGGCGTTATTTGTTCTAGGACAGTGGATTTCTTGTCTATTGTTGCCCAGCTGTCTTACTGAAAACTCAGTGAGCAAAACAAAACAACAAGCAAGAATGTAGGGCTGGATCGATAACACAGCAGGGGAGGGCACTGGCCTTGCATGCGGCCAACCCAGGTTTGATCCCTAATACCCTTATGGTTGGTTCCCTGAGCACCGCCAGGAGTAATTGCTGAGTGCAGAGCCGGGAGCAAGTCTGAACACCACCAGGTGTGGCCCCCAAAACAAAACTAAAACAATCCCCCCTGTGCCCAAATCCTACCCGTTTCTGGTGCTTCTCCTCCAGGGGTGGTCTGAGGAGGGGCCTCTTGGCTTTCCTCCTGCACAGAAGCACATGTTCTCTCAGACGCATCTCTCTCCCCTCAGAATTCTCTAAATAAAGCTATTTTACTGGGAAGAACGCCAAACCCCAAGCTACACTTTTATCAGCTCCGCGGGCGACTTCTCTTCCAACACCGGAAGGGGCCCCTTGCTGCCCACTCACGTGCTGGCTACAGGGCAAGACAAATTTATCCCAACAAAGGATTCATATGTTGTGGGGCCTGGAGCTAACACCAGGGAGCATGTGTAGTGGGGAAGACACATTAGGAAAATTCATAGAAAGTTTCTTGTTTTCACCTTTGTCTTTTTTGGGCCACAGCCGGGATGCTCAGGGGTTACCCTGACTCTGCACGCAGGAATCACTCCTGCCAGACTCAGGGGACCATATGGGATGTCAGCGACCACACGGAGGTGGCCCTACCTCTGTGCTCTCCAGCACTCAAGTTCCATATTTGACTTTCATTTCCTCGCAGGACAAGTCCGTTACGGAAAGCTGTTGGTATTCAATGTTGGGCGGACTTTGTGGGTGACTTTTTTTTCTTTTTTGGGTCACACTCAGCAATGCTCAGGGGTTACTCCTGGCTCTGCACTCAGAAATTACTCCTGGCGGTGCTCAGGGGACCATATGGGATGCTGGGGATCGAACCCAGGTCGGCCGTGTGCAAGGCAAACGCCCTACCCGCTGAACTATCTCTCCGGCCCCTGTGGGTGACATTTATTTATTTATTATTTATTTAATTTATTAATTGTTATTATTATTTTTTTTGCTTTTTGGGGTCACACCCGCGATGCTCAGGGGTTTCTCCTGGCTCTGCACTCAGGAATGACTCTCGGAGGTGCCCGGGGACCATATGGGATGCCGGGGATGGAATTTAAATCCCAGGAATCTGCTTCTTTGTGCTGTCATATTGCCCAATCTCTGGCAGACTGCACTGGAGAGGGTAGCTAGACTTGGTTTGCTATGGGAGATAGAATAAAGAATTTCTAGCCTTGGTTGCTGGTTTTGGAATTAATTAATGTGTTATTCTGACTCATTTTAGAGCCTCCAAGTTAAAAATACAACACAGCCCACCAGCGTCTCAGAAAAGCCATGGCGGGTGGGGGTGGGGTGGACGGGTGGGAGGACACTTCTGGTTGTGGAAGCATAATCAACCGGGTGATAGGAGTCTTCCAGTTAGCGGCTTAGCTCAGTGGACAAGAGAACAAGCAATCTGGGCAGCGTAGCGGGGGGGAAACCTTTTCTGTGACTTCTTGGCCTCCTGGTCTACTCTCAGCCTTCCTTCGGGTCCCGGCACTGGCCAGAGGGACCGTCTGCAGAGTGGGCGGCCTGCAGTGCCACGCTCCCCCTAGCTCTCGCCATCTGCCCCGCTGGCGGCGTTGAGCGCTTTCAGGAGCATGGCCCTCACCAGAGGGGGCCAACGGCTTGCTGCTGTGAGGAAAGATCCCTTCTGGAGAGGGAAGATGGGGGCCTCTCCCTAGACTGAAAAGAGCCACGTGGAAGTGTGGCGAGGATGCACCGAAGAGATGAGATGCTTTCTCAGGAGAAGAGATGAGGTGCTCCCTGAGGAGGGGGGAGATGAGGTGCTCCCTGAGGAGGAGAGAGATGAGGTGCTCCCTGAGGAGAAGAGATGAGGTGCTCCCTGAGGAGAAGAGTGAGGTGCTCTCCAGGGAGGAGAGATGAGGTGCTCCCTGAGGAGGAGAGATAAGGTGCTTGCTGAGGAGGAGAGATGAGGTGCTTGCTGAGGAGGAGAGATGAGGTGCTTGCTGAGGAGAAGAGTGAGGTGCTCTCAGGGAAAGAGAGATGAGGTGCTCGCTGAGGAGGAAGAGTGAGGTGCTCTCAGGGAGGAGAGAGGAGGTGCTCCCTGAGGAGGAGAGATGAGGTGCCTCCAGGGAGGAGAGAGGAGGTGCTCCCTGAGGAGGAGAGCTGAGGTGCTCACTGGGGGAGAAGAGTGAGGTGCCCTCAGGGAAAGAGAGATGAGGTGCTCGCTGAGGAGAAGAGTGAGGTGCTCTCCAGGGAGGAGAGAGGGGGAGAGAGGTGCTCCCTGAGGAGGAGAGATGAGGCGCCTCCAGGGAGGAGAGAGGAGGTGCTCCCTGAGGAGGGAGAGATGAGGGTGCTCGCTGGGGAGAAGAGTGAGGTGCTCTCAGGGGAAGAGAGAATGAGGTGTTCCTCTGATCACCTCAAGCGTTCTCCTCCACCTCAGTCTGGGCTTTTCTCTTCTTCAGGGCCTGGCGGCGTCTCTTTCCACCCTACTGCAGTTTCTCCTGCTGTTCTCCTTTGCTCCAGTGCAGCCTTCTGTGCCCAGACTAAACCGACCCCTGTCAGGTGCCTCTAGAGTCTTCAAGACAGAGAGCTGGTCTCCAGCGGAGAGGCAGCGCTTGCACGCAGCGACCCTGCTCGCGCGGGTCCCCAGCGGTGCCTGCAGCCAGGGTCTAACTTCCGCAGTGGGGTTGCAACGAGCACTGACGTGCGTTCAGGGCTTGTATTTGGAATTAGCTTTTTTATTTGAATTTTCTTTACTATACCACCGTGACACATACAGTTACAAAAGTTCATATTTGGGTTTCGGTCACACAGTGTTCCAGCACCCATCCCGCCACCAGTGCCCATTTCCCACCACCCTGTCCCCTGGTTTCTCCCCCTCCCTAGCCTGTGTCGATGGCAGGGAATAGATACCTATATAGGGTGTCAGGGTACAGAATCAATACCCCAAAGTCAGTGGAATTAGTGGTACTGACTGTCCCTTGTCATCCCATGATGGCTTTAGGCTCTGCCCTTGGCTTCAGTGCTCCTGCACTTCCGCGCGGCGCTCAGCAGGGGGCACTGTGGTACTCACACGGTGTCTTGTCCCGAAGGTGGCACCTGGGCCTTCAGGCTTGCAAAGCCGGGCCTTTAGCCTAGAGACGCCGCGGTCCCTGTATCAGGTTTTTTTTTTAACAATACTTATTTATTGTGAGATTCCCCATGTCAATTTCCTGCATTACTGAGGGCTAACTAAGCTGCCAAGGGCAACTTAGTTACCAATAAGTTAACTAGCCAACACTACATTTTCTCTCATGGGCTTCAATTTGCTCTCATGGACTCAGACATACGTTTGGTTTGTAGTTGATGGTTGTAAGTGCGGCAACTGCACAATGTTCATCACATCCAGCTGTCAGAGGGGCCCAGGAGTGAGGGAGTGAGACTCCCGGCCCGGGAGGAAACCCGCAGGAGGGGTGACTGCCGTGGCAAGTGGCCCTTAGTGAGCACAACGGTCTGGCAGCCAGGTCTGCCCACTGCAAAGCCCACAACCCTCCCCTGTGCCTTGTTAGGGAGACCTCTCTGTCTCTCAACTTAATTCATATTGCCTGCCTGCCTGCCTGCCTCTCCTCTCTTTCCCTCTCTCTTCCTTCATTGGAGTTTTTGGGCCTTGCCTGGCTCTGCTCAGCGTTTTCTCCTGACTCTGTGCTCAGATATCTCTCCTGGTGGTACTTGGGGTTCCATATGTGGTGCTGGGGTTGGTGGCAAGCAAGGTAAGCACCTTACCAGCTGTACCATTTCTATGACCTTCATTTCTTCTTTGCTCCAGAGGGCCTCTCAAATGGTGCTCAGCAGCCGCCAGAACCCCACCCACAATTCTCAGCCAACTAGGCCTGTGGTTCAAGGCAGGGGCATAGCAGGCAAAGCTGCCTGGGCCCTGAGGTGCCAGGTACTGTCTGGGCCACCTGCCTAGTGCTTAGGTCTTCAGGGCTGCACCTGAGAGGCCCGGGGGACCATGTGGAGCCGGGCTTACATCCTGGTTAGACACATTCTGGGTCTACGTTCCGACTGCTGTACTATCTCCAGCCCTTTAATTTTTCATTTTTGCTCAGGTATGCTGATCCAGAAACTCACAGACATGGGGCAGAGCTGCTACTGGCTCTCCCTGTGCCCAGTAGCTCACAAGGTGCCCAGGAGGGATGGCGGGTTCTAGCCCTGGCCAGCCACCCCAGCAGAGCCTTGCAACAAGCCAGACGACCCCCACTCCATGAGGGCCTCCATTTTCCACATCCGGACTTCCCTCTCGTCAGAACTCCACCCAGCAGACCAGCCTATCACAGCACGGCTCGTGCGGCGGGCGCGTGGTTCATCAGGTTCATCAATAAATCTGGATTTAGAGATGACTACAAGAGTATGCTACCCGCACGGCAGAGCCTAGCAAGCTACCCGTGTTGTATTTGATATGCCAAATACCAGTAACGAATTTTAGACCTCATTCCCATGACCTGATGGAATGGTTTGAGGCTCTTTATGTTCCTGGAGCAAGCAGGTACCCTTGGGCCACACTAGCATGAGACAGGTCATATGGAGATGTTACTGGTGCCCGCTCGAGCCAATTGATGATGAATGGGAAGACAGTGATACAGTGAGCACTAATTTCAAATGAGAAGACACAAAGCTACTTTGCCTGCTGCAGGCTTCCTTGAACTTCCGTCAGCATCATCAGGTTGTGCTCAGATCAGGAAGTGCAGCGGGAAGTGGGGCTCCCGCTCTCGAGATGCCTCGGCAGTGGACCAGGGCCCTTTATTCTATCAATACCTTCTGATTCATTTTGCTGTTCTCTTGGCAGAAGGAGCTTCCATCCTTTCTGATGACTCAGCTAAATATTTGCATGAAAAGTATGCAGTTAAAAGGAGGTAGTCAGTCTTGGCTAGAAGGTTATGAATAAGATCGTGGTACTGACATTTGATTTCATGACACTGATTTGTAATTAATAAACAGAAGTATTGGCCTTATATAATAAAAAAGAATACCAATTACTTAAAATTTTATGTTTGATTGTATGATAATTTGACAATAGTTTTGTTAGCTACAAAGAAAACAAGACATCCTGAGAGTTTATTTAAGGAGTTGTGTCATCTGGTACATTTTGAATAAGAAAAATAAAAATGCTAATCATAGAAGCACTAGAATGGTTTATAGGTAAAATCAGAACAGGTGGTTAGTTGGCTATTGCATAAAATGGGCATTTATTATATTTTTTCTGGTATGATTTGTGCATTTTCAAAGTCAGACAATTCCATTACTTGACAAATATTGACCACCCTCCTTTGCAATGAATTTTGTCTGGAGTGTACATAAATGTATTTTCTTATGATTAATTATGATATTTTATTTAATTACTTTTATTGATCTTTCTGTGTATTATTTAATATTTGGAATTAAATTACAGCTTTAAAATATTTACCAAAGGTCAGGTTTCTTTAGAAACACAAAGTAACTGAAAGCAAACAAAATCAGCTGAGGAAATTTCCTTATCTAGGATTCAGAGCAACAGCACAGCAGGGAGGGCGTTTGCCTTGCACGCAGTCAACCTGTGTTCAATTCCCGGCATCCCCTATGGCCCCCTGAGCACAGCCAGGAATAATTCCTGAGTGCAGATCCAGGAGTAACCCCTGAGCATGGCCAGGTGTGACCCAAAAAAGAAAAAAGAAAATTTCTCTATCTAAAATGTTTTTCATGGAAAGAAATAAAGAACCTGCCATGGAGGTGGGCTGGGGGAGTGGGGAGGAAACCGGGGACGTTGGTGGTGGGAGATGGGCACTGGTGGAGAGATGGGTGCTGGAACACTGTATGACCAAAACCCAAATATGAACTTTTTAATTGTATATCTTTGTAATTGTATATCTCACAGTGGTATAATAAAATACTTTAAAAAAAAATAAAATGTTTTTCAACATGACTGAACATTTTTTTTTTTTTTTTTTGTTTTTTGGGTCACACCCGCGACGCTCAGGGGTTACTCCTGGCTCTGCACTCAGGAATCACTCCTGGCGGTGCTCGGGGACCATATTGGATGCCGGGAATCCAACCCGGGTCGGCATATGCCAGCCGCGTGCAAGGCAAATGCCCTACCCACTGGGCTATCACCCCGGCCCCTGAACATGTTTTTTTTTTTTTTCCTTTTTGGGTCACACCTGGCAATGCTCAGGGATTACTCCTGGCTCTTCACTCAGAAATTACTCCTGGTTGTGCACAGGGGACCATATGGGATGCGGGGATCGAATATGGGTCAGCCCTGGGGTCAGCTGTGTGCAAAGGCAAACGCCCTACCTGCTGTGCTGTTGCTCCGGCTCAAGCGGACTTTTTTTTTTTTTTTTTTTTTTTTTGCTTTTTGGGTCACACCTTGCTTTGCACTCAGGAATTACTCCTGGCGGTGCCCGGGGACCATATGGGATGCTGGGGATCGAACCCGGGCCAGCATGGGCCAGCCGTGTGCAAGGCAAACGCCCTACCCGCTGAGCCGGACATTTCTGATTGACGTCTCTAGTGTGATGCACTCACTGAGCCACAGGAAGCTGAGAATCACTCACAGAACTGAAACATCTGGGCCTGGCACCACAAAGTTCAAAGATTAGCACAGCGGAGGGTTGTGCCTTGCACACTGTGGACCCAGGCTCAACCCTTGGCACCCAAAGTGGTTCCTGGAGCACAGCCAGGAGTAATTCCTGAGTGCAGAGCTAGAAGTAAACTCCGAGCATTGCCTGGTACTTGATCACTTGATGACATCCCATTATTGTTGATGTGCTCGAGCAGGCGCCAGTAACATCTCCATTTGTCCCTGTCACGTGTCAGTGTAGCCCAGTGGCATCTGGTTGCTTCAGGAATACAAAGAGCCTCAAACCGTTCATTCAGTGTTTTGACAAAGAAGTCTGACCATCTTGTAGGAGGGCGGCCATTGCCTGGTACAGCCCCCAAAATAAAAACAAAACAAAGCAAAAAGTCACCTCACTTTTCTAATCTAAAATACATTTTATATTTTTGATAGGTCAGTTTTTCCAGTTAAAATTCCCTAAATTCTCTTCACTTTTACTAAATTTTACTTTTTTTTTTTTTTTTTGCTTTTGGGTCACTCCCGGCAATGCTCAGGGATTTCTCCTGGCTCTGTACTCAGGAAATTACTCCTGGCGGTGCTCGGGGACCATATGGGATGCCAGGGATTGAACCCGGGCCGGCACGGGCCGGCCATGCGTAAGGCAAATGCCCTACCCGCTAGACTATCGCTCTGGCCCTAAATTTTACATTTGTAAGGTTTGCCTACTTCATGTAAATTTTAAACGGTATCAGGGCAGAATAGCTTATAATATCAATTTTTAAAATTTAAGTACCTTGACAAAAGAAAGACTCATGCAAAAAAAAAAAAGGGGTTTGCTTTATCAATTTGTCATTGATCTACAGTTCTGTGGAATCCCAGATTGTCTCCATCGTCTGTGTGTAAATATCTAAAAGCTTGTGTGTGGGTCCCACACTGGAGCAGGGGAGAATCTCGCCCGTATGTGGATGATGAAACCTACCAAGCGCCCGACTATCTTCAGAGACCAGGTCCACTATGGTAAGTTCTCTAAGGCGGGCTCTTCTTTATCTGTTGCTTCAAGCTTCCCAAAGGGCCACAAGGCTACTAGCTGACAGTCTGGTGGTTTCCAGCCACGGGCCAGGTGACACTGAGCTGAGCCCCGGGTCTCTGGCTGCTGGCCCCACTCTTCGGCCTTCACTGACCTTCCCAGGTGCGAGTGGCTGACTCACAGTCAAGTGCTCCAGAGATATGGCTGCAGATCGTGTTGACAGGGGCCGAAGGTGCTGCATTTATTTTTACAGATTATTTTGAGTCATCTGGCGTTCCACCAGCCTCTATCGCTCACTTTATTCAGCTGTTTGTTTTTTTAAGGACAGCGAAAGAGACAGTGGTTCACTAGGTGCTGTCCTGCGGTTCACTAGGTGCCGTCCCTGCGGTTCACTAGGTGCTGTCCTCATGGAGAAGCCTCAGCTCTCCAGCAGACCGAAGCTTTTCCTTTCCTAGGCAGTGACTCAGTCGGTCTCTGATAGTCGTCCCTTCACGTGGGGTTGTTCGGTTTCTAACGTCTCCATTCTCTTTGCTCAGCTTATCTCTCCATCTTTCTGTGTCCATGTGGCAAGGCGCGCCCCTTGCTAGTAGGGCAGAGTTGAACTTTATTTATTTGCAAGATAGTTTGTATTGAGTGAAATTTAAAGACATGAGTTGAGTAGGAGGGAAGGGGTTCAGGGAAGAGCGGGGGCTTCTCTGAGGCGGAGCAGGCAGGAGAAAGTGCTCAGGAGAGAGCCACTCACTCAGACCATGTTTTTGGGACACCATTTTTCCTTTCTTTAAAATTAGAGGCACCGTGATGGACAATCATTTCATGACAGGGCGCGTGCCTGCAACGTCCCGACACTGCCCCCCCCCCCCGCCCGCCAGGGGGCTCCTCTCCCCCTCCCTCATTGCCCGAGGGTCCCGGGCTGCCGCCCCACTCCGTCCTGGGCTCAGACTCCTAGGCCAGTCTCAGTTCTCCTGCCTTTGGCTCTTGTCCTCCCCTTCCTGCGTTTCTTTAGCCCCGCGACGTGTGGCGGACGCCGGTCTGTATTTGTCCTTGTGGATGTGGCTTCAGACACTGTGATCTGTAACATATTTTCACTTAGTGTCCGTTTTCTGTTTCAGTTCTTTTTCAGTATTTTCAGACATTGCCTCAGACTTGGGGCAGAGCTGCTCCTTGCTCTCCCTGTGCCCAGCTGCTCGTGAGGCGCCCGGGAGGCATGGCTGGTTCTAGCCCTGGCCTGCCACCTCAGCAGAGTCTCACAACAAGCCACACCACCCTCCACTACTGCATGGGGCCGCCATTTTCCACATCCGGACTTCCCTCTCGTCACAACTCCACCCAGCAGACCAGACTATCACAGCCCGCGCCCTGCGGGGTTCATCAATAAATGCTTTATTTAGAGGTGACTACAACAGTATGCCACCCGCACGGCAAGCCTGGCTAGCTGCTCGTGTCGTATTTGATATGCCAAATACCAGTAACATTTATATTGGGTCATTCCCGTGACCTAATATAATGGTTTGAGGCTCTCTATGTTCCTGGAGCAAGTGGATGCCTTTGGGTTCTACTAGCATGAGACAGGACATATGGAGATATTACTGGTGCCCGCTCTAGCAAATAGATGACTAACAGGAAGATAGTGATAGTGATAGTGATCGTTAGCCATGACGATGAGGAGGAGGATGGTGGTGTCTGGGTGTTGGGGCCATCCCTGGAGGTGTCAGGTCTTGACCCTGACTCTGAGCTCAGCGCTACTCCTGCTGGGGCTCAGTGCCGGCTGCTGAGATAAACCCCCGCCAGAGGGACTAGAGCTTCAGTCTATATCTTTTTTTGCTGCTTTTTGGGTCACACCCGGCGATGCTCAGAGGTTACTCCTGGCTCTTCGCTCAGGAATTACTCCTGACGGTGCTCGGGGACCATATGGGATGCCGGGATCGAACCCGGGTCGGGCGCGTGCAAGGCAAATGCCCTACCCGCTGTGCTATCGCTCCAGCCCCTCAGTCTATATCTTGTAACTACTGTAAAACTTTCTTTTCTCTTTTCACTTCCACCTCTAGTGGCTTGGAAATGTACCATCTTATAATTGTACATTTTTGTTGTTGCTTCAGACAAATAAATTCTATTAAAATTATTTTATTTTAGGCCCCATGGTTTACAAAATATTATTAGTAAGGGCTTATACATGAAATATTCCAGCAGCAACTCTCCTCTCTCTCTCTCTCTCTCTCTCTTCTCTCTCTCTCTCTCTCTCTCTCTCAAACAATATCCTCTAAGTATCAAAGGTTAGATTTAAACTCAGTCCAAAGGTTCACCTGTGTGAAAGAAAATCTCTCCGCCCTTGAAACATGGAAGAAGGTGCTTGTCCTTTTCTGGAGAAAAAGACACTTGAAAATTTTATAGATTTTAGCTAATCATTTTTCTCAGCGTCCACAGTCGTAATGAAAACAAAGAAAAGTGTTCAGGAAGAGCATGTTTCTCACAAGTAGGGGAAATACTTGTGGTATCAGCTTCTTACCTGAAACAACCAAAAAAAGGGAAATTAGAAATGAAGCTTGCTGTCACTCAGAGTAGTCTGTGGCTTCCAATTTGTGGCCATAACTTGGGCCGTGAACATTTATGACTTTTGGCACAAATGTGGTACTTCAGTTTCCCAAAAGTTACTTTTAAAAATGCCTATAGAGAAGCTGTTATAGGGGCCGAAGGGCTAGTACAGGGGCAAACGGCCAACCCAGGTTCCGTCCCTGGCACCACTACAGTCCCCAGCACCGTCCGGAGGTGCTCCCTGGATGTGGCCCCCTGAAAATATGTTATAGTATGAAAGACAGTCGAGTCTTTTAAGTGAATGAGTTAGTGCACACAAGCACATCCTAAATACGTCTTTATCTGAAAGCGAGAGCAGAGAGCAAGGGAACATATTCTCTTTCTGCCACACCCTCCCGCCCCTTCCCAGGGTAAGAAGTTAAGAAAAGAAAATGCGTCTTTTGTTTCTGTATTTAAAAATAAATTGTAGGAGAGAGCAAAGCTCACAAAGCTGACTCTCTCACAGTCCTGCCTTGATTGACAGTCTGAGAACATCAGCAGAAAACAAACACCCTCACCTGCCCCTGGCCCAGCGGGGGCCGCACCTGCTGTCAGGAAAAAGGACGCTGACAGAGTTTGGTAGATCTTGTTTCCCTGAGGATTAATGCGGAGGAGAGTTTGCTGCCTTCTACAGGTCAGCGAGCCACGGCTCCGGTCAGCTCCCGGCAGAATCCAGCCCCTGCATTGCTCGGCCGTGCCTAGAAGCTTGTTACTCATCTCATGGTGAACAGTGGAAGTGAGGGCCGGAGCGAAAGCCCAGCGGGGAGGACGTTTGCTTTGCATGTGGCCGGCCCGGTTTGATCCCGGCATCCCATATGGTCCCCTGAATACCGCCAGGAGGAATTCCTGAGCGAAGAGCCAGGAGTAACCCCTGAGCATTGCCGGGTGTGACCAAAAAAGAAAAAAAAAGACACTTTACATCACATCACACCATCTAACCATCTAATGTATGGCGCTTTGTGATCACCGTTCCCTATTCAAAGTTCTTGCTCTCCTTCCTCCCTTCCTGCCTTCCTTCCTGCCTTCCTTCCTGCTTCCTTCCTGCCTCCTGCCTGCCTTCCTTCCTGCCTTCCTGCCTGCCTTCCTTCCTGCCTTCCTTCCTGCCTTCTTTTCCTCTTTCTTTTCTTCTGTCTTTTTCAATTAAAACATTTTTGGAGGTCAGTCCCGGATTTGGGAGTCACAATCCCCTCTCTCATTTTGAAAACTTTTCCCTGGCTCCATCCCTCCCCCACCGGCTCTCGGACCTGGCTTTTTGTTTTTCTTTTTTTATTTTATGGGGCCGCACCAGCTGTGTGCAGGGCTTTCTCCTGGCTCTGATCTGGTGTGGTGCCAGAGATCAGACCTGGCTGGCCGAGTGCTAGGCAAGCACCTTCGCCCCTGTACGGTCTCTCTGGCCCCTCACGCTGTCCATTTTCTGGAGCAGTCCAGGCTTCTTCTTTGTAACACGTACCACAACCTGGGTTTCCCTGGGGAGAGCTGCGAGAATCCCTGCCCGTAGGGCGAGTCCTGAGTCTGACCCCACCGTCTGCTGACCGCCACCACACCGTGCATACCCGGGATACCCGGGAGCACCAGGTTGTGGTCTCCGAGGCATCACGGCCCAGTAGACGGCTCCGGGGCTTTGCAGTAACCACCACAAACAGACGGAAGCAATCCCCCACCTAACCACGCTTAACGCAGTGTCTGCCTGCGCCGTATGTGAGTTTCTACCGCGCCGCCCTCTAGCCTGCTTTCTCCCTTCTGACTTGCCTCACATGGGCCGACTTAAACGCTCTTGCGGCCACGCTTTTCTGGCGGCTTTCGATGTTCTCCCGACTTCCCAGGTGCTCTCCAGCCGGACACCAGCAGAATTTACCTCATCTTCACGACATTTTCAGAGTCTTTATTTTGCATCATTGTACTGATGCGTCTCTTCTGTCTCCTGTCCAGTGAAAACCTCCAAAGAAGGGCAGGTCTGGTTTCTCCCAGTGACCTGCGGAACCCAGCCTGGCAGTTCATAAACGGAAACTCAGGGCCCAGAGCGATAGTCCAGCAGGGAGGGCCTTTGCCTTGCACACGGCTGGCCCAGGTTCGATTCCCTGCATCCCATATGATCCCCCATCACCGCCAGCAGTAATTCCCGAGTGCAAAGCCAAGAGCATTGCTGGGTGTGACCCAGAAAGCAAAAAACAAAAAAACAAAACAAAAAAACAACCAAAACCCCATGCTCAGGCAATATGTATCTTTGTCTTATCTATACAGCCATGAGCTCTATATTTTAATCACTTGATCACTTGATCACTTGAATCCCGTTGCATATTTATATATTTAATGGACAACCAAATGAATGTGGATGTCGCTGCCTGAGAGGCAGGAAGTTGGTTAAAAACGTAACCTCATGTAACAGCTTAGTTTGTGACTTATATCTCCAACGTCATTAGGAGATACATATTGTAATAAGCAACATAAAGTCAATTAATTAGTGCCTGCCAAGGGAGCAGGCTTGGGGGGCAGGTGGGAAACTAGGAACTTTGGTGGCAGTAAGGGACTATTGTGAGGAACTGTATTGGAATATTGGATACCTGAAACAACTGTACTGTGAACAACGTTGTAAATGATGGCTTAAAAATTAAAGAAAAAAAGTAACTTCATGTTAAGTGAAAGAATAAAAGACAAAAAGTCGGATGGCCCCTCTCACCTGTGGCTGCCAAAGAAACAAGCCAGGGAATGGACAGTATCAACCCTGCAGGCCGTGGCTGGGCTTGTGAACCCACATTAAGGGCAGGTGAGTGGGGGAGCAGTGCCAGGCAGAACCGGCAGAAGGCTCTTGGTGTGGGCTGTCTCGGGCCCTTCCAGGTGGTGTGGAGTGCAGCACCTTTATGAGTCGAGACCATAATTGTTAGCACTATTTAAAAATTGTATTTTTACTTTTTTGGGGGGTCACACCCGGCCATGCTCCGATGGGTGTGGCCCCAAACCAACAATTAAAAGGAGGGGCCGGAGAGATAGCACAGCGGGGAGGCGTTGGCGTTTGCCTTGCATGTGGCCCACCTGGGTTTGATCCTGGGCATCCCACATGTCCCCCGAGCCTGCCTGGAGAAGTTTCTGAGCAAAGAGCCAAGAGTAATCCCTGAGTGTCGCTGGCTGTGACCCCCAACAAAAAAGAAGAAAAAGAACCACCATGTGCTAAACGGGCTCTCGACCACCTGAACTAATCGCCAGGCCGCGGCACCTCGTCTCCTGATCGTTTTTTCTCTTCCCTTTGGAATCAAGTCCTGAAGTCGAATCTTGGAACCTTTAGGAGGAGCCTCTGCCTTTTGTTCTGTGGGATTTCCTCCAAACTATTCCCAACTTTTTCATTGTTTTCACTGCCACGGAGCCTCTACCTTCGCATCTTTCATTTTCCAGGGCTCTGCTCTGATTGTCCACTGGCCTGCACCTCTTTCTTCTCTTGTGGACAGACTACTTTCAAATCTTTATGGAGCTATTGATCAGAACGCGCTGAAAACCTCCCGGGGCCAGGCAGGTGACTCAGGGACTTGAGTTTGAGCCCAGCACCACATGGGCAGCGCCACCAGATGGAGCCCACGGGCCCCTGAGAACCGCTGGCCAGTGCGTTCTCCCGCTCACGTCAAATTGCTGGTCTGGTTGGCTGCTAGTCCCTGGGAAGGGCCCAGCTTCCGAGCACCACTCGGGGAGTTTCCGCCAGAAGAGAAAGACAAGGTCTTTGTTCCGTGCATTACCGCGACGAGGCTTCCTCATAGCCCGTTTCTCATCTTCATTTTCTCCTCTCCCCCTGCACCGAGACCTCACCACCAGGTTTGGACGTGGCCAAAAGAAAAAGTGGAGCTAGGTACTGTCGTTCCAGCCTCCTTCCCCACCCCGCAGTTCTTTTGGGTCACACCCGGCGGTGCTCAGGGGTCCCTCCGGGTTCTGCACGCAGGAGTTACCGGGGCGATGCTCAGGGGACCATATGGGACGCCGGGGACTGAACTCTGGCCGGCCGCGTGCAAGGCAAACGCCCCTCCCTGCTGTGCTGTCGCTCCGGCCCCACACCCCGCAGTTTTATCCCGGGACAGCCTCCCTCCCCCGCCCCCAAAGCGCGCCCCTAAAAGGTGCCCCTGGAGAGCCCCCCACCGCGCCCCCTGGCCCCGGGGCAAGCCCGTGCGTAACTCACAGCCCCTCGACGCGCGCGCGACGTCCTTGGGAAAAGTGCAAATCTCCCGCCCGACCTAGGTCACTGCAGGGCCTCCCCCGGGCCTGGGCAGGGACAGGGGGCTCAGATCACGGGGGTGGGGAGGGATGAGCGGAGGTCGGGGGGAGGGCGGGTTTCAGATCTCCAGAAATTAACGTAGATCCTGCCGTGGCCCGCTCTGCCGGCGACCCCTGAAGGCTGGTCACTGATTTCCCATCCGGTAGCCGCAGACGCCCCCGGAACGCTCCCTGGCAAAGCGTGCCGTCTGCCCCACCCAGCTCCGGGGACCCTAGAATCCCCCGACCCTGGGAGGGTCCAGCTGCGCCATACCCGGCCCCGCCCAGCCCTAATCACCCACCTGGAATGTCCCCCGGAGTTTCCATGGCAGCGACGCTGACTAAGGCCCCGCGCCCCCGATTGGCTGCGCCCAGCCCTTTGCCCAGGTTTGCCGATAAGAGGCCCCATAAATGCCAGCAGGTCGCCCCAAGGCCAGCGCGCGGGGCTGCCCGCGTCCCTTCCGGACGGCTCCGCTGGCGTTTAGGTGCTCGCCGCGCCCGCGGACCTCGCCCCCTGTCCCCGAGGGGCCAGGCGGGGCCGGAGGAGGTGGTGGCAGGGTGCGGAGAAAAATGGGTCCCTGGAGCTCCAAGGGCCCCACGCACGCCTGGGTCCTACTCCTAGGGCTGGACATGGCGGGCAAGTCGGCGCTCCTGTACCAGCTGAAGCTGGCCCAGCTCATGGTCACGCTGCCCACGGTGGGCTTCCAACGTGGAGACGGTGGAGTGGAGCGGGGGTCTGCAGCTCACCGTGTGGGACGTGGGCGGGCAGGGAGAAGATGCGCGAGGCGTGGGCCTGCTTCTGCGAGGCGCGGACGGGCTGCTCTACGTGGTGGACAGCGCCGACGCCAAGCGCCTCGAGGCCTCCCGGAGGGCCCTGGAGCGCGTCCTGCAGAACGACCACCTCAAGCACGTGCCCCTGGTGCTCCTGGCCAACAAGCAGGACGTGCCCGGAGCGCTGGGCGCCGAGGACATCACCCGCCGCTTCCGCGTGCAGAAGCTGTGCAGTGACCGCAGCTGGTACGTGCAGCCCTGTAGCGCGGCCACCGGCGACGGCTGGCCCAGGGCTTGCAGAAACTGGTTGCTTTCATGAAGAGCCGCAGACAGTCAAGGGACGCCCTGGCCTTCTTCAAGCCCAACTGAGCGGCCGCCTTAAAGGAGACCCTGGTGAGATGGAGCGACCCCCCCCAGCCGGCCCCCACCCCTCTTGGTGCCCAGGGGGACAGGCCAGGGGCAGTCTTGGCAAATCTCCCTGGGGTGTCAGTTCACCCAGTGACCGGCGGACTGGGTCAGGCGCTCAGAGAACAGCGTGGACATGACTCAGAATAAACATTGGCGGTGAGCTGCCAGGTTCGGGACGGAAGAAGCAGCCCTGCGCCCAGAACTGTTGCCAATAACAACAATAATATTAATTATTATTATTATTATTTCCTTAAACTGATCTCCGATTCCTCAGACTTGAGCTACAAACTTCTGCCTCCTCGAAGGCACACAAAGGCAGCTTTAAAGAGAAAACATTGTTATTATTTCAGCCAGCCTTAAAGAAAAAATATTATTGTTATAAGATTGTTGCTGTTGTTATTGCACCCCTGAGGGGCTCAGGGCTTCTTCCGGCTCAGGGATCAGGGGTCAGTGCCCCAAGGACTCGGGGAATAGGGGGTGCGTGGGGGATGGGTTCTGGAACCTGGCTCTGCTGCTTCAAAGGCAAACATATGCAGCTGCATTTCCTCTTCCCTCCCAGCCTTTCAAAAATGTCCTATGACCCCGGGTGGGCTGTGTGCAGAGAGAGGAGAGGCTTCCCGAAGATTAGTCTGGCATCTCCCAGGCTCCCGGCGTGCTGCCTGAGGTGGGATAGGAGCTTTAAACGTTTCGGTGCTCAGTGTGTAAATCCTTAAATAAGGTATTTCTTCTGCGTTTCAACCAGCTTCAAAGAAAAAAAGTAACCTCCTGCCCTGTGAGTCAGCTTACAGCAGACTGGGGTGTTCACTACCCCGAGCTGGCCGCCTTCACTCTCCTTATAGGAGGTAGAAGTTTGTACCTCAAGTCTTTGCGGACTCCTTTAAGGGGGATTCCTTTAAAGAAAAAAAATTCCTTTAGGTTTGGGGCCAGGCCTGGTGGTTTGCTCAGGGCACTTTCCCTGAGTGGGGCTCATTGTCTGAGCAGGTGGGCTGACCCTTTGCTCCTCTCCCGGGCCCCAGGGGAGCATGTTAGTTCATGGGCTCAGCTTCTCTTAGATTGCACAGAATGGTGGTGGGTGGCCTGTGGGGACGGTTCCATCCCGGGAACCAGGCGACAAACACCCAAGGGACAGTGGGCGCTGCCCCAGGAGAGGCTCTGGGGAAGCAGGCGTGAAGCGGAGTGGGTGTCCCAGGGGCTCCCAACTCCTGCCGTCCCTGAGATTCCCTGCCTCTAGGACTCTGTAGAAATTCTGGTGTGGTGGGGAGAGGGGGTGGAGGAGGAGGAAGGGGACGAGGGAGGAAGGGAAGGAGGAAGAGGGGGAGAGGAGGAGGGGGAGGAAGAGGAGGGGGAAGAGGGAGGAGGGGGAGGAAGAGGGGGAAGAGGAGGAGGGGGAGGAGGAGGAAGAAGAGGAGGAGGGGGAAGAGGAGGAGGGGGAGGAGGAGGGAGGAGAAGAGGAGGAGGGGAAGAGGAGGAGGGGAAGAGGAGGAGGGGAAGAGGAGGGGGAAGAGGAGGAGGGGGAAAAGGAGGGGAGGAGGAGGAGGGGGAGGAGGAGGAGCAGGGAGGAAGAGGAGGGGGAAGAGGAGGAGGGGGAAGAAGAGGAGGGGAGGAGGAGGAGGGGGAAGAAGAGGAGGGAGGAGGAGGAGGGGGGAAGAGGAGAGGGAGGAGGAAGAGAGGGAAGAGGAGAAGGGAGAGGAGGAGGACGGGAGGATGAGGAAGGGGAGGAAATGATATTGAATGGAATGACTTGCAGGGACTTCCCCTGAGACTCTCGCAGCTCCCCAGAACTCCCCAGAACTCCCAAAACATCCACCGGGAGGCGCCCTGTGCCTGTGCTGTGATCCAAGACCAGCTTACTCTGCCCTGAGCACAGAGGCTTGGTTTCCCCGTGGTCAACGCCAGAACCGTACTCTTTGCTGTCGGTAATTCAACGCTGCTCCGAGACTGTGGATATGGTGTTCTCACGAGTCTTGCTCTGAGTGTAGACGAGCTTTTCTTAAATCACTTCTTTCCCTGGGCCTGCAAGAGTCCGAGACTTTGCTTTTCGTCTTGGTTGCCTGCCGCTCCTCTACAATGATTTGCCCTTTTCTCCTCGTCGTCAGCCACCACGGCTGTAGACCCCACTCTGGATTCCGGGCTCATATCCCGGAGCCTCTGGCCCTGCGACTCCCTCGGCTTAGCCTCCAGGCGCTTTTTCCTTCCAGGATTGCGAGTTTGCTCAGGCCCACCTCAGACCGGGTAGGGAGGACGGAAGCTCTGGGCTTGTGACTGCGGCCTGCAAGCACCCGCAGCTGTGTGTCTGTCCTGCAAGCACCGCGCAGCTGTGTGTCCGTCCTGCAAGCACCTGCAGCTGTGTGTCCGTCCTGCAAGCACCCGCGAGCTGTGTGTCTGTCCTGCAAGCACCCACAGCTGTGTGTCTGTCCTGCAAGCACCCGCAGCTGCGTGTCCGTCCTGCAAGCACCCGCGGCGCTGCGTGTCTGTCCTGCCAAGCACCCGCAGCTGCGTGTCCGTCCTGCCAAGCACCCGCAGCTGTGTGTCCGTCCTGCAAGCACCCGCAGCTGTGTGTCCGTCCCTGCAAGCACCCGCAGCTGCGTGTCTGTCCTGCCAAGCACCCGCAGCTGCGTGTCCGTCCTGCCAAGCACCCGCGAGCTGTGTGTCCGTCCTGCAAGCACCCGCAGCTGTGTGTCCGTCCTGCAAGCACCCGCAGCTGCGTGTCTGTCCTGCAAGCACCCGCAGCTGCGTGTCCGTCCTGCCAAGCACCCGCAGCTGCGTGTCTGTCCTGCTCCAGCGCTGCTCAGGAGCACCCCTTGACGCCAGTGACTCTCTGACCACGCGTCCCCGTGGGTCTCCGAGCTCTCTGGGAGAACAGGGAGCACCTTGGACTTGTGTGGCTTGGGCTGGACCGTTCCTTCCCGAGCCCCAGTTCCTACCACGCGGGCCAGGGATCCTGTAGAGAAGCGGGCGAGGCTCTGCGGGCGGCGTGTCTCTGGGTGTCTTGCTGATGCAGGAAAAGCACAAACAAGGAAACAAATTCACTTTATTTACTTATCTATTTATTTTTTTACTGTCAGGAATTTTTTTTTCAAATTTTATTACACCACTTTTAGACATACAATTGAAGATGCTCATGTAGAGTTTTGGTTCTACAGTGTTCCAACACCCATCCCTCCACCCGAACCCATCTCCCATCACCAATGTCCCCACCTCCCTCCCCCTCCCACACTTCAACTACTTGGCGGGTTCTGTATGTCTTTTCTCTCCTCTCTATCTCTCCCTCCCACCAAACTTTCCTACACATCGTAGAATGCAGTACATTAAAGGACATAACTGTTTCCACTAGTTTGATGGACCGTGCGGCCGCGCAACTTAGGGCCTCATGGTCAACATCTGGACAGCGAAGGTGGTGGCTAGTATGGTGGGCGAGTCTCATCCGGCTGCTTCCGGGACCCCCCAGAGGTGATGAGCCCACTCCCAAAACCCATCTGTCCTCCTGGGAGCCCCATGGTCAGCTGGACCTGGGGCGGCGGAGTCCTCTGGGGACCTGGGGTCAGCACAGCGTCCTGGGGGGACCTGGGGTCAGCACAGAGGTCCTGGGGCCAACACAGAGGAAACCTGGGGTCAGCACAGCGTCCTGGGGGCACTGGCAGGACTTGGAGGGCGGGAGCCGACTCTCCACGCTCCAGAACGACCCTCGGAAGCAGGTGGCCCTGGTGCCGTGTCAGGTCACTGCCCCCTCCCCGCCACCTGCCCTCCCTGAGCCTGCCCGCGCCCCCCCAGCCGCCCCCCACCACGCTCACGCCAACCGCTGCGTCACCAACCACGAGCCGATAGTTACTGGGCGCCCAGGCGGGAGCAGCTTCTCCTGCTCGCAATCACTTCCCACCCGGAGGTCCTGCAGCAAAGACGGTGGCCAGGGGCCCTGCGGAGAGAGGGGGCAGGTCCCAGAACCTGCGCAAGGCCCGGGCGCTGGCACCCACCGCCCGGCTGGCGTTTCCCAGGCACCGTAACTGAGGAGGGGCTGGGACCGGCTTTCCCGGGCTGGGCTTGGAGCGCAGGGCGCCCCTGATGATGGGCCCACCGGGACAGCCCCGCCTTCAGCCGCAGGGGGCGAAGTTCGCGGTCCCACAGAATTGGGGTGCGGATGGAGAAGAAACCGGCACCCTTTAGGACCACCAATGACCGCAGGGGTGGCGTTTGCCTTGCACGCAGCCCACCAGGGTTGGATCCTCGGCATCCCACAGGGCACTGCCAGGAGCAACTCCCGAGTGCAGAGCCAGGAGGAGCCCCCTGAGCGTCGCGGGTGGGACCCCCGAAAGCAAAGCTGTCTCACGTGCGTCAGAGCCGTTAAAAGCGCCCCACCCGTGTCTGCAGGTAGTGGGAAACCAAAGAGACGCGGTCCACTCCCTAGGAGGCTAGACGGGGCTTGTCCACGCGGGGACTCCGGGGACAGCAGCCTGCTCCAGCTCCCAGCTCCGGCCTCTCTGCCCTTCTGGCCTGGCCCCACCTGGGAGGAGCCGGTGAGGGGCCGGTGAGGGAGGAGCCGGAGAAGGGCCCCAATGCCTGCCTCTCCCTGCGGCGCCGCAACACCCCCATGGGAAGTAGGAGGTCGTGGGGTTGATGGTGCCTGTGGCTTGGGACTTCCTGTCTGACAGCCACACTCCATGGCTCGGCCTCTCAAGCCGCAGCCCCTCGACCTAACACGGTTTGGATGATTCCATAGAGTTTGAAGTCAAAGGAGGGGGTGCCAGCGTTTTTGTTGGGAAGGTTTGTTTATAGTTACATACACCTCTTAAAAATTCCATAGGGATTCTTCCATCAGCATTTTTAGTTTTTCCGTGTAATGGACTTTTATTTCGTTGACTTTACTTGTAGATATAAAGTATATCTACTTTACTAGTTTTCCTCACAACTCCACCCAGCAGACCAGACTATCACAGCCCGGATCATCGACACCCACCCTGCAGCAGTTTTTTTCAATCCGGCCCAGGTATGCTGAACCAGAGACTCTCAGACATGGGGCAGAGCTGCTACTTGCTCTCCCTGTGCCTAGCTGCTCGTGAGGCACCTGGGAGGCATGGCGGGTTCTAGCCCTGGCCTGCCACCCCAGCAGAGCCTCACAACAAGCCAGACGACCCCCTACTTCTTGGGGCCCGCCATTTTCCTCATCCGGACTTCTCTCTCATCACAACTCCACCCAGCAGACCAAACTATCACAGCCTGGCTCACGCAGCCACTAGCGGCCGCGCGGTTTATCAATAAATGCTTTATTTAGAGGTGACTACAACAGTATGCCACCAGCGCGGCAAGCCTGGCAAGCTGCTCGTATAGTATTTGATATGCCAAATACCAGTAACATTTATATTAGGTCATTCCCGTGACCTAATATAATGGCTTGAGGCTCTTTATGTTCCTGGAGCAAGCGGATGCCTTTGGGTTCTACTAGCATGAGACAGGACATATGGAGATATTACTGGTGCCCGCTCTAGCAAATAGATGATTAACGGGAAGATAGTGATAGTGATAGTGTAGATATTTTACTCTATATGTTTCATGGTAACTGAAAGTATTGCCTTAATTTCTCTTCTAGGGGAAAAGGAAAACATTTCTTATTTTCTCAGCTGCAGGTAAAAGCAGGTAAAACAGATTTCAAAAAAGTTCTGCTAACCCAGCCCAGGGCTGAGACTTTCTCTCTCTCTCTCTCTCTCTCTCTCTCTCTCTCTCTCTCTTATTACTGAAATGCCACAGATTTAGCAAGTGTCAAAATTCAAAACTGATTTCTTTACCATGGAGGCTCTACGCCACCAATTTGTTTTCAGCAACTTCCCCTTCTGCCAAGCTAAAGGCAAGCTTAGCTCTTCAGGTCTCTATGGCTTCCATCTCTCAGCCTTCCTCCACGCAGGCCGTTAGGGTGGGCGCATCAGGGAAACGCAGCTGCCGAGAGGTGAACGCATGCATTTGTTCATTCCCAGGATTCACACTGGGCTTGGGATTCACACTTGGATTGGGTCCTGGGTCAGTAAGATAGAGGACATGTGCCCTGGAAGCCCGCCTGGATGCACGTTGAGCTGAGAATCGAGGGAGACTTGACTCCCTCTGAGGAGACTTGACTCCCTCTCAGGAGACTTGACTCCCTCTCAGGAGACTGACTCCCTCTCAGGAGACTTGACTCCCTCTGAGGAGACTTGACTCCCTCTGAGGAGACTTGACTCCCCTCAGGAGACTTGACTTCCTCTCAGGAGACTTGACTCCCTCTCAGGGGACTTGACTCCCTCTCAGGAGACTGACTCCCTCTCAGGAGACTTGACTCCCTCTCAGGAGACTTGACTCCCTCTCAGGGGACTTGACTCCCTCTCAGGAGACTTGACTCCCTCTGAGGAGACTTGACTCCCTCTGAGGAGACTTGACTTCCTCTCAGGAGACTTGACTCCTTCTCAGGAGAGTTGACTCCCTCTCAGGAGACTTGACTCCCTCTCAGGAGACTTGACTCCCTCTCAGGGGACTTGACTCCTCTCAGGAGACTTGACTCCCTCTGAGGAGACTTGACTCCCTCTGAGGAGACTTGACTTCCTCTCAGGAGACTTGACTCCCTCAGGGAGACTTGACTCCCTCTCAGGAGACTGACTCCCTCTTAGGAGACTTGACTCCCTCTCAGGAGACTTGACTCCCTCTGAGGAGACTTGACTTCCTCTCAGGAGACTTGACTCCCTCTGTGCAGCTCCAGTGAGCCACAAAGCAGCAGCCCCCCGCCTCGGAACTGCCAGGAGCTCTCCGGAAACTGCCGGCTTTGGCTTTCCTCCTCCTGCCCACCCACCACAGCATCTGGGTGTTTGTCCCTTCCTGGAGGGCTGGGTCCGTTCGTCCCCTTCAGACCAGCCTTCTGTTGCTCCTGCAGTCGGTCACCCCTCTTGAGAGGGTTTCCTGAGGGGTGTAGAAGCCGCCTCCTCTCACAGCGCCTTCTCACTTTCTCTTGACTCGTTTTCCTGGGAAAACGGAGGGTTTCACCTTCGGTCTTGTGAGCTATTGCGTTGTGCGAAAATTTCTAAGTTATTTTTTCTTTTTCATTTTGCTCTTCAGTTATGTTCCAGAATAATAGTTATTTGTTATGTATTCGGGAAAAAAAGGCACCCGTGAATTCTATACTGTATGTTTTAGTACCTTCAGAATTTGCCATGAGACTTTTCTTTCTAATGATCCTCACCCTAATGGCATAGTCTCAGCTCTCCAATCATGTGTCCTTCCTGACGTTTGGGCTAGCAGCTCTGAGGGAGGCTGGTGAGTTCAGGCCCCAAAAAGAATGTTTAGAGGAGTAAGTTTCTCAGCTCACTGTCTGTCTCAGGACCGAGACAGGGCTGGCTTGGATTGTCATGGGTCACTCTCTCTAACCCGAGCCTCGTCTCCTTTTGAGGCAAGGTGGGCAGCCACCGGAAACCAGGAGGAAGGAATGGGCAAAGAGCTGGTGGGGCTAATGCCGGCAGAGATGAAGGTGGGGAGAAGGTGAGCAGGTACCTGCCAGGTGGTTAATTGGGGGAGGGGGCTGGAGAGGGGGCTTGTCAGCACAGCCTGCCTGAGGGGGCTCTGTGACCCGGAGCCTTTTTGCTGCATTTTGTGTGTGTGTGTATGCCGCGTGTGTGTGCGTGTGTGTGTGCGTGTGTGTGTGCGTGTGCGTGCATGTGTGCGTGTGTATATGTGTGTGTGCATGCGTGTGCGTGCGCGTGCGTATGCGTGTGTGTCAAAGTCGTGCGTGCGTGTGTGCATGCGTGTGTGTGCGTGCGCGCGTGCGTGTGCATGCGTGTGTGTGCATATGTGTGTGCATGTGCGTGCAGGCAGTGCGTGTGTGCGTATGCGTGTGTGCGTGTGTGTGCGTGTGTGGGTGTGTGCGTGCAGGTGTATGCGTGCATGTGCGTGCGCAGGTGCGTGTGCGCATGCGTGTGCATGTGTCGCGTGCGTGTGTGCGTGTGTGTGTGTGTGTGTGCATGTGTGTGTGTAGGGGAGGTTCTCAAATGTCTGTCTCTGCCCTGGCTTCCTTGAGTCACTAGAGCGCCATAACTCTGGGAGGGTGTCAGGATTTTCTTTTTGTGATTTTTTTGAAGTGACAGATGGACACTCCGGTTTCCTGAAGTCAGGGCACATTTCCACAATCCTGTATCTCACTACATACGAATTGAGGCGGGAGGGATAATAATAGTTTTTTTTTTTTTTTTGTCAAATTCTTTTGTCTCATGGATTCAAGTGAGCAATTTTACAACTAAAAGTACAGATCACTGCTATTCTGGGTGCTGATAAATAAGGGAAAGAATGACCTCAACGACACTTCCCGCCTCCACTAAGGAGAATAACCCAGTCTACACCTCCCGCCTCCACCAAGGAGAATAACCCAGTCTACACCTCCCGCCTCCACTAAGGAGAATAACCCAGTCTACACCTCCCTCTCCACTAAGTGGAATAACCCAGTCTACACCTCCCACCTCCACTAAGGAGAATAACCCAGTCTACACCTCCCTCTTCCACTAAGGAGAATAACACAGTCTACACCTCCCGCCTCCACCAAGGAGAATAACCCAGTCTACACCTCCTGCCTCCACTAAGGAGAAGAACCCAGTCTATACATCCAGCCTCCACTAGGAGAATAACCCAGTCTACACCTCCCGCCTCCACCAAGGAGAATAACCCAGTCTACACCTCCTGCCTCCACTAAGGAGAAGAACCCAGTCTATACATCCAGCCTCCACTAGGAGAATAACCCAGTCTACACCTCCTGCCTCCACTAGGAGAATAACCCAGTCTACACCTCCTGCCTGCACTAAGGAGAATAACCCAGTCTACACCTCCTGCCTCCACTAGAGAGAATAACCCAGTCTACACCTCCTGCCTCCACTAAGGAGAATAACCCAGTCTACACCTCCTGCCTCCACTAAGGAGAATAACCCAGTCTACACCTCCTGCCTCCACTAGGAGAATAACCCAGTCTACACCTCCTGCCTGCACTAAGGAGAATAACCCAGTCTACACCTCCTGCCTCCACTAGGAGAATAACCCAGTCTACACCTCCTGCCTCCACTAAGGAGAATAACCCAGTCTACACCTCCCGCCTCCACTAAGGAGAATAACCCAGTCTACACCTCCCGCCTCCACCAAGGAGAATAACCCAGTCTACACCTCCCGCCTCCACTAAGGAGAATAACCCAGTCTACACCTCCGCCCTCCACTAAGTGGAATAACCCAGTCTACTACTCCCGTCTCCACTAAGGGAATAACCCAGTCTACACCTCCTGCCTCCACTAAGGAGAATAACCCAGTCTACACCTCCCCTCCACTAAGTGGAATAACCCAGTCTACACCTCCGCCTCCACTAAGGAGAATAACCCAGTCTACACCTCCTGCCTCCACTAGGAGAATAACCCAGTCTACACCTCCCGCCTCCACCAAGGAGAATAACCCTGTCTACACCTCCGCCTCCACTAAGGAGAATAACCCAGTCTACACCTCCCACCTCCACTAAGGAGAATAACCCAGTCTACACCTCCGCCTCCACTAAGTGGAATAACCCAGTCTACTACTCCCGCCTCCACTAAGGGGAATAACCCAGTCTACACCTCCTACCTCCACTAAGGAGAATAACCCAGTCTACACCTCCCCCTCCACTAAGTGGAATAACCCAGTCTACACCTCCCACCTCCACTAAGGAGAATAACCCAGTCTACACTTCCCACCTCCACTAAGGAGAATAACCCAGTCTACACCTCCCGCTCCACCAAGGAGAATAACCTAGTCTACACCCTCCCGCCTCCCCAAAGAGAATAACCCAGTCTACACCTCCTGCCTCCACTAAGGAGAAGAACCCAGTCTATACATCCAGCCTCCACTAGGAGAATAACCCAGTCTACACCTCCTGCCTCCACTAAGGAGAATAACCCAGTCTACACCTCCCGCCTCCACTAAGGAGAATAACCCAGTCTACACCTCCCGCCTCCACTAAGGAGAATAACCCAGTCTACACCTCCTGCCTGCACTAAGGAGAATAACCCAGTCTACACCTCCTGCCTCCACTAAGGAGAATAACCCAGTCTACACCTCCCGCCTCCACTAAGGAGAATAACCCAGTCTACACCTCCCGCCTCCACTAAGGAGAATAACCCAGTCTACACCTCCTGCCTGCACTAAGGAGAATAACCCAGTCTACAATCCAGCCTCCACTAGGAGAATAACCCAGTCTACACCTCCCGCCTCCACCAAGGAGAATAACCCAGTCTACACCTCCTGCCTCCACTAAGGAGAAGAACCCAGTCTATACATCCAGCCTCCACTAGGAGAATAACCCAGTCTACACCTCCTGCCTCCACTAAGGAGAATAACCTAGTCTACACCTCCTGCCTCCACTAGGAGAATAACCCAGTCTATAAATCCAGCCTCCACTAGGAGAATAACCCAGTCTACACCTCCCCTCCACTAGGAGAATAACCCAGTCTACACCTCCTGCCTGCACTAAGGGAGAATAACCCAGTCTACACATCCAGCCTCCACTAGGAGAATAACCCAGTCTACACCTCCCGCCTGCACTAAGGAGAATAACCCAGTCTACACCTCCCGCCTCCACCAAGGAGTATAACCCAGTCTACACCTCCCGCCTCCACCAAGGAGAATAACCCAGTCTACACCTCCCGCCTCCACCAAGGAGAATAACCCAGTCTACACCTCCCGCCTCCACCAAGGAGAATAACCCAGTCTACACCTCCGCCTCCCTGTTTCACCCCATATCGGGCCCTATTTTCCCCCACCAGTAACCCCCGAGCAGCCTTGATTTCAACCTCCCAGCAAGCAGAACTGTGGCAGAGAAATGGCTGC
>JAJIBD010013225.1:0-49109 GCA_021461705.1 Cryptotis parvus | reverse complement strand
TATTCTACCCAGGTTCGATCCCTGGCATTCCATATGGTCTCCGAGAATGGCCAGGAGAGATCCCTGAGTGCAAAACCAGGAGTAACCCCTGAGCATTGCCAGGTATGACCCAAAAAACGGGGGCAGAGAAATAGGCAACATTCTAAAGTGCCTATGATAACACCCAAGTCCATCCAGAGATGAAAAGATGAGTAAAATGGGATGTGAGCCATACACTGGAATATCACTTGGCCCGAACAGGAAGGACATTCTGATACATACTGCAATGTGAAGGGACCTTGACCGCACTACGAAGAGGCAGAAGAAGACAAATATCATGTGACTTTGTGGATATCTCAGGAGGAGTCACACTGGTGGAAACAGTAGAATAGATGGTTTCAGTTTGCAAAAGATGAAAAAGCTCTGGAGATAAAGGGTACTGGAGGCCCGACACCGAGGCTGTACTTGGTTCCACGGAACGGTATACTTAAGCACAGATAAATTAGGGGCTGAGAATGTGGTGGGCAGGAGAGCACCTGCCCTCCCTGCAAGAGGTTTTGATCCATGGCACCACCGGGGGGGACTGGTTCAAATTAACGGTGCTGGGAGGTGACACTGCAAGCAGGAGCCCTGGGTTTGCTTCCCGCATTGTACGGTCCCCCAAGCGTCTCTTAGAGCAACCCCTCAGCTCCATGCTGGGTAGCCCCTAGGTACAGCCAGGTGTGACGTAACAGACACACACAAAGTTAAAATGGTTACTTTTATGTTTTATTTATTTATTTATATATATATATATATATATATTTGGCATAGCAAGACATATTTTTAACATATGTAATTCTAACATGTGAGGGGCTGGTGCAATAGTACGGTGGATAGAGCATTTGTCTTGCACCCAGCTGACCCAGGCTTGAACCTCTGGCACCACATAAGGTCTCCCAAAAACACCATCAGGAATGATCCTGAGCACAGAGGCAGGAATAAGCCTGGGCACCACCAGGTGTGGCCCAAACACCCGTCCCTCTGCCCTGGTCCCCCAATTAAAGAGAGAAAGAGAGAAAAAGAGAGAGGGAGAGAGAGAGATAAAAATTTTAAAGGAAGGCCTGAGAAACTTTGGTGATTTTTAATCAGCAACATCAACATATCAACAAGTTTAGACATACTTGCCTTTAAAAAAAAAACTACCACCTACTGAGATGACAATCTATAATGCAAGCGTTCACCTCGGGAGAGACTGATATCAAACAGCTTAATAAGTGATTTCACGGCAGCTTCTGGGCAAAGACTGACTCCGGTAGAGGGAGGGCTGGCAGCCTGCAGGCCCCAGCTGGTTCTGGGAGCCCTGCCCTGCGCTCCAGGTCCTGAGCTGTGGCCGGGAAGCTCACGGCATGCCCAAGGCAAGGCACTCCCTCTGCTGTCCCCCGGGAGGTGTGGGCCCAAGCCTGGCATGAGCAGAGCTGAAGGAAGAGGGTCGGCGAGGAGGGTGTGTGTGCTCCAGCCTCCCTCCTTAGAGGGGGCTATCATCTGGCTGTGCTGCCTTCAGACCAGCATCAAATCGTTCTTTCTCCTGATCCCAGGGCCCCCTGCTTTCCTGCATGCTTTCGGTGGCATGCCAGCTAATCCCGGGTATGGTTCAATTTCCTTGCTCCTTTCCTGAAATCCCTCTAATCCCACTGTGAGTGCCTTCTCCCTCTCTATGCTACTGGACCCCAAAGGATGCATGTGTCTGGAAGCATTTTTAGAATCTATGAGTGACACAAAGGGGGGAAATAAAAAGAGACTAGAAAACTCTAAAATCAGATTTTGTTTTTTTTTTTGCTCATTGGGCCACACCCCCCACTGTGCTCCTTACTCCCGGCTCTTCTCTCTGGGATTACCCCTGACCATCCGGGATGCTGGTGACTGAACATGTGTCATTCACGTGCTCCTTACCCTCTGTACCATCTCTCACCAGCCCTAAAATCAGTTTTGTTTTGGGGCCATACCTGGCTGTACTCAGGGCTTACTCCTGGCTTTGCACTCAGGGATCAACCTGGTGGGCTCAGGGGTCTGTAGGGAGTTTCAAGGATCAAAATGGGTCAGCCACATGCAAGGCAAACACCAACCCGCTGTTTTATCACTCTGGACCTCTAAAATCAGTTTTCCAAGGCTCTCATTATAAACCCAGGTGGCAGATAAGAGGTAGAGAGATAAATTTTGAAGACTAAAAAATATTCAGGGATCAGGAGATGGTTCTATGGCTGGAGCACAAACTTTCCATCTGCATGTCCTGAGTTCAATCCCCACCACTCCATGGTTCCTCCAGCCAGTAAAGTGATACTGGTGGCCCGGACCACTGCCAGATCCGAGCACCAAGTGCTCAGGCCCACACAGCTGGGCTGAGTGTGACAGGAAGGGCCGCCTGGCCCCGGGCACTGCTAAGGTCAAGCCCACCCTCACCCCCAAATCAGGTCTCACTTTGGACAGATTCAATATGTAGGACCAAGTCTTTAAATTCCTCTTTGGGAACTCTAAGTAATCTATTTCCTACTACTTCATGCATGAGCAAGTCAATTTCACTCTCTTCTTTCAAAACCTCAGACGGCCTCTTCCACCTGTTCCCCTTTACACATGGTTCCCAGGAGGAGTGTAAACGCTCCTTAGTGGGACGAAACGCCAGTGAGGGCCCTCTGCCGCCTGCACCAAAAGGAGGAGCAGGGAGCAACCCACAGTTCTGCCAGCCAAGGGCATCGCTGCTCTCTGGGGCTCTCCAGGGTCTCTGGAGTCAATAGGCTTCCCTTCAGTCTGTGCAATTGCCCTATAAGATGGCACTGAACTCTCCAGAAAGCACCTTTCGGGCATGGGAATACATTAGCTGGTGCTGGGAACTTCCACCTGGCTACCCAGGGCTGCATATAAATCACATCCTCCAGGCCTTTAAGCTCTCCCCAGGCCCCATATCTTGTCATTAAATATAAATATAGTATAAAGCAATTTACTTCAATTTAAAAAAAATACAGGGCCAGACAGATAGTACAGGGAGTGAAGCGCTTGCCTTGCATGCAGCTGCAACGTGATAGGGTCAAACCCTGTCACTGCAGATGGTTCCCGCTCTCCAGCTCTGCCAGGAGTGGTCCTCCAAAACCATACATGCTGGATATTTTTAGAAGAATGTAATGTATATCAATAATGATGATAAAATATATCACTGTATCACGGTCATTGTCTTCCCGTTCATCATCGATTTGCTCGAGCGGGCCCCAGTAACAACTCCATATGTCCTGTCTCATGCTAGTAGAGCCCAAGGGCATCTGCTTGCTCCAGGAACATAAGGAGCCTCAATCCATTCCAGAATGAGGTCTATAATTGTTACTGGTATTTGGCATATCAAATACGACACGGGTAGCTTGCCAGGCTCTGCCGTGCAGGTAGCATACTCAAACTCAAAGTTTGAGTCAATGTCAAAATTAAGAAATGAGTGTGAAGAGACAGCTAAGGAATCCACGAAAAGAGTAAAAGGCAAAACTGATATCCATAACAATGCCAAAAACATACATGCTGGATATTTTTAAAATGTAATATACATCAATAATGATGATAAAATATATATTTATAACAATGATAAAATATTGATTACATATTGAAATGAAAAGAATAAACCCAGAGCGCTGGAGAGATAGTACAACGGGTAGGGCAACTGTCTTACACACGGCCAACCTGGGTTAAATCCCAGGCCCTATAAGGTCCCCTAAACCCTATCAGGAGTGATCCCTGAGCAGACGTAAGTTTTGAACATCATCGAGTGCAGCCTAAAAACCAAAAGAAAAAAGAGGGGGAAAAAAAGAGCTCTACCAATGAGCCACATCCCTGCCCCTTCAAAAATAGTTTTCAGTAAGGCAAGAACAAATGGGAAAAGTCATCAGAACGGACAAGATGGCAGAAATGGGCTTACAGGAGTGGGGATTGGGAGGGGGTCCCTCAACGGGAAGCAGGCTCCCCGCTCGCTACTGGCGGTGCTACTAGAGCGATGCCTGCCTGAAGAGCATGTTTCGTGATTGTGCATCATCATACCCCAATAAACATGGTTTTAAAAGGTGTTAGGCCCGGCAATGAGATGACTGCACATCTTTCATTTGGGGCTCAACAGAACAGGCCCTGATTGTGGGGAAAGGCCGAGAGGTGTCAGAAAACCAGGCTAAATCTGTCTCAGGAAGGAAATAAGGGGCGAGGAAACAGCATTTCCTCCTCTGGGGGTACGTCACTGGGGCTCACTCTGGACAGAGGGTCAGGAACCCTGACAGCTTTCTCCCGAACTGCCCCACACACGGAGGGAAAGCACAGCTCAGCTCGTGGAGGTTCCCACGGCCCTGGCACAGGCGGCCCATCTTCCTTCAACACACCTTCTCCCTCCTCACCTCACCACGCGGTCCGGCAGCACCAGTTCCAACACAGCTCACTGGACCGGCAGGAGAATGCGCCTGCTGCCCGGAGAAGAAAGAAGCTCGTCCTGCCTCGGGTGGGAGATCCAAGTGGGAAAGGAAAGGCTCTGCCATCCTGGTCTGTCATGATACTCAGTCTCGCTGCTCTTAAACCTGCCCCAGACTGAAAGGCAGCATCTCTGCAGACGGAAACGGAGCTAGGTAGGTCCCAGCCCTGGCCCACCCCAGGAAGCTATAGGCCTTTCCAGGGTTCCACTGGACTGCGTTCATCCAAAGTAACCCATATCCTGCCACCAAAACATTTTTTGTGAAAGGCAGGAACTTCATTAAAGCAGCAGCCTCAGGAGGGCTGGGGAGACAGCACAGGGTGAGGGCACAGCCTGGCGTGTGCTGGCCCTGGTTCAGGGGTCACTCTCCCCCAGGAGCCCAGGTCCAGCCATGCACGTCGCGGCAGCACTGTCTCCTTGGCCTCTTGCATTCAACCCAAGAGCGGCCGAGGGGCCCCCAGGTCACCTGAGTAAGGCTTGGGAGGTTCTGATAAATTATAAAATTTAAAAAGAAAAAGTTTCAGAACAAACAAGATGAAGAAAATCTAAATTCTGAAAACAAGTACAATATCGAAGGATAGAAAAATGTATACATTTTTCTACTGATCTACTTACTGAGATGTAAAAACAAAAAGCCTGCAACTGTTGACAAGGCAGAGATCAACAGATTCTGCTTAATCCAAGAGCTCACATGCCCTTATACTCAGCCTAGTTCAGTCTGCGCCTCAAGAGAAGATGCATTTCTGTTGTGTGATACCCTAGAGGTACCAAACGGACGATGTACTTTCTAAACAGCAATTAAAATTCTACTTATCCATTCAAAATGAATGATTCTTAATATATTAAAGAATTTAAATATTAAATTCGTAATATTTTAGTATCTTAAACAATTTTTTTGGCTTTTTGAGTCAGACCCGTGATGCTCAAGGGGTTACTCTGGGCTCTGCACTCAGGAATTACTCCTGGCTGTACTCAGGGAACCATACAGGATCAAACCTGGGTCAGCCACATGCAAGGCAAATGATCTACCTGCTGTGCTATCACTCCAGCCCTTAAGCAATTTTTAAATTGGGACTTTTCTTTTTCAGTTAAAAGAAGCTTATTGAAGGAACTGAGGTTACCAGGCTGGTGGAGGAGACTGTAAAGGGTAGGAAGGGAACAGACAAGAAGGGTAAAGGGATATTAGCATTTTGGTGTGGGTATATGACATTGTATCGTAACACTGTATGCCTAAAACATAAAGATGAACAATATTGCAAACCATGTTACCTAAATAATAATAACAAACTATGCTTACTTTAAAAAAAATTAAGTTTCAGGATAAACTCTTATGGGATAACTATTTGAACTAAAAGGGTTCCAGCTTTGGGTTGGAGTGACAATACAGCAGGTAGGCGGGCATTTGCCTTACAGATGGCTGACTCGGCTTCCGTCCCTGGCCTGGTCACCAGAGCCCCACCTGGAGTGATCCCTGAGCACCACTAGGTGTGGCAAAAAAAAGGGGGTGTCCAACCTTTGTTCTCCCACATTAAGTTGATGCTTTCCTATTTTTCTCAGCTAGTTGGTGAGGTGGGGAGAGCATCGCCTATGGCAGTGCCAGCGCTATTCCTGCTGCGGTACTCAGTGGTGCCAGGGATCCTGCAGGCAAAACGTGGGGTCCAGCCCCATGAGCCCACTCCCTTGCCTTCTTTAAGTCTTTGTTTTTAACTGCTTCCAAATTTCTACATTGAGTGTCTTCACTCTTTTCTCCCAGTGGAGGAAGAGTTCAAGCTCAACATTTCAAGTTCAACTAACTCTTGAGAAAATAACATTCAAGACACATTTTCAAATGGGTCAAACTTGGGAGCTCCAGGAGTTCTAGCTCGGGGCCAAAATGATAATACAATGGGTAGGGCGTTTGCCTTGTATATGACTGACCTGGGTTCCTTCCTGGCATCCCATATGGTCCCCTAGCACTGCCAGGAGTAATTCCTGAGTGCAGAGCCAGGAGTAACCCCAAAAACCAAAACAAAAAAAAAGTTCTCACTCACGTTCACGATTCTTAAATCACAGAAATCTCAATTGTGACTGAAAATATTAAGAAGCACTGACTCATAAGTAAATACACTAGACATTTCTAGGCTGAGTTAGTGACATTCTTAAAATGAATAGTCCCCTATGTGTCGCAGGGGTAATAGCTGCCCGGATAATGGACACACAGCAATTGCAGAAGTCCAGATTCATGTAAAGCTGTCAGGGGAGGCCACAGATAACAAGGAGCACAGACAGAACTGGCTGTTTTCAGGACAGCTTCAGAAGCCAAGAGAGTATTAGCCCAGGTTTCACTTCATGGGGATCCATGTACAGGGTCTGCCTGTTTCATTCTCTTATCTGCTCTCCAAGGGCGAGCCAGCTTTTCTGCTAAAGAAGATCTAAAAAGACCTGGGAAAGGGCTGATGAGTAGCTCCGAGGGGTGGAGTACACACTCTGCATGCCAGGGGTCCTGGTTCAGTCCCCAGCAGTGAGAGCCCTCACCAGCCACCCCCCAGCATCACTGTGTGTGGCCTTGGTACGCCACAGCACTGCGCCTTCTCCCTGACATTTTTAGAAGAATCAGAAAAGGATTTCGGAAGAGAAAAGATTATGAGGCAGGAATATTGGGTACAAAATGCTGTCTCAGAGTGACTCTGGTCATCTGAGGTGCACCACCCAGCACCATGGGAAACAGGGATGAGATTTACAGCAGAAAAAAAAAAAAAAGCAACACTTGCAAAGAAATTCTGCTCACAAGAAAATCTCGCCTTCCTGGTGCTTTCCATGCGACACGCAATAGGACAGACGCTGGGAGAACTCACGCTTGGGTGGTGCCAATGAGAAAGATTCAATGGCCTGAATTAGCCTTAAACCTAAAGTTCCACAGTGAGAAGGTGCACCACCTGCCAATGAGACGCCCGACAGGGAAGAGCGAAACTGAAGCAGACAGGGCAGGAAGATGACCAATGGCTGCAGAAACCTGCAGGTCTGGGAGACTCTGAGACACGTTACCGAGCTGGGGGTAACGCAGAGGGGAAGACGTTATGGACTGTCGTGACAGAGTGCAGATGTTTCTACCAAACTGACAGTGGCCACAGGGTCTGGACTCACCAGCAACGTGAATGCTAATTGCTTAGAGAATCCATAGCACATGTGCGCCATAGAACAGGCTAAGGAGATCAGCAGGGACCCTGCACTCCTGCAGGCCTTCTGGTCTGATCAGTGTTCCTGCTGGGAAGTCTTTGCTGCACCCCCTGCAGACTCTTGTTTTCTATCTATGGATCCATCTACTTTGGGGGAGAGGGGGAGCACCCACCCAAGCTCAGGAGGCCTGGGGACCTCCTCCTGGAGATTCTTGGCTAACAGGTCAACCATTCAGCGCCAGGGCCTGAGGATCAGCATGAACCCGCAAGGCTGGGGTTATCCAAGCCACCTGGCAGCTTCGGGGAGTTAAAGCTGCACTCAGGGAACCTCGGGGACCCTGCAGGGCTGGGCATCAAATCAGAGTTGGCCACATCACCTCATCATGTTTGTACTCTCTCTCTGGTTCCCAATCTTTTGCTAATATTTTAAGACCGGACAAGTACTAAATTTTATTGAATGCTTTTATGTGTCTACTGGAATGGTCATGTTTTTCCCTCTTATTCTAATCAGTGTGGGAAATTACACTGATCTTCAAATGTTAAATAAACTCTTTGAACCGAGAAAAAACCCTACCTGCTTAAGCTGACTCATTCTTTCCATGCAGTGCAAATCTGGATTGCTACTTGGAAGATTTTTACACTTATATTCCCAATTCACCAATTACAGATTTGCATGTAAGTGTATCATGAGCCCTGTAAAATGAATTGGGAAGTATCCCTTCCTCTCTATTTTCCAAAAAAGTCCCTGGAAGAGCGGCATGAGTCCAGCCTTAAATATTAAAAAGAACTCATCAGTGAAATAAGTAATAAAGACCTTGAGAATTTCAAGAAAATATTGGTTTGGGCTTTTATTGGGGTGGAGGGCTGGTTGAATTTTTTTTTGGTTTTGTTTTTGATTTGGGGGCCAGACCTGGTGGTGCTCAGGGTGGTGGTGCTTGAAGATGGTGGGGATCAGTCCTGTTGGCACACAGGTGACCATAGAGTACCAGGATCAGACTAGTGCCAGCTGCATACAGGACATCATCAGCCACTGAGCTACCTGGCACAGAAAACAGTGTTAATTAAACTTCAAAACCTTTGTTAGTTATAGGGCTAACTAGATTTCTCATTTCTTTCATTCTTTTTTTCCTGAGTTC
Organism: Cryptotis parvus; assembly: GCA_021461705.1. Lineage (NCBI taxonomy): Eukaryota > Metazoa > Chordata > Mammalia > Eulipotyphla > Soricidae > Cryptotis > Cryptotis parvus. Next base: position 40,374 of record JAJIBD010013225.1, on the reverse strand, counting down.
AGTAACCATCTCTGAGAGCATTAGTATGTGTGTGTGTGAGAGAGAGAGAGAGAGAGAGAGAGAGAGAGAGAGAGAGAGAGAGAGAGAGAGCAGTGTGAAACACCCAGTAGTTCCCAGCTGTGCTTGGGAACTGCTCCTAGCTCTGTGCTCGTGTGCGCATCTGCCAGGGAGACCATATGACATATCTTTGCTCACGTGACTTCTGCCAGCAAGACCACATGACATGATTATGTCATATCCGGCCCCTTATCACTCCTGTGCTTCCATAGATCTTCTCAGTTTTGATAAACTTTTTCAAGAAATTTGTCCACTTCACCCAAGTGCTCAAATCTATTTAAAATATTCATTTATTGGAGCCATAAAGCTAGTACAGCAGGCCAAGTGCGTGGATGCACACAGCTGACTAAGGTTAACTCGCCAGCACCCCAGGTGGCTCCCCCCAAGCCCCACCAGGAGTGATCCCTGAGTACAGAACCAAGAAGAAACCCTGAGCACCTCCAAGTGTGGCACAAAATGCCTTTATTTACCCTTTGCCATTGTAGGATGTATAATAACACTGCATTGATTTACAGTATATAATTCTCCTGGGGAAGTAAATAGCTCAAGGGGGCAACCACATGCCAAGTACTGTGAAGTCCCAGTGCTGGGCCCGCTACTGCATGACACCACCCCAGTATCAGTGGGTATGGATCACTTGATCACTTGAATCCCGTTATTCATCGATTTGCTTGAGCGGGCGCCAGTAATATTTCCATTTGACTCTATCACGTGCCAGTGTAGCCCAATGGCATATGGTTGCTTCAGGAATACAAAGAACCGTTCATTCAGGGTCTTGATGAAGAAGTCTGACCATCTTGTAGGTGGGCGGCCACGTGATCTTTTGACATCCCGTGGGATCCAGTCGGTAACGGCTCTAGTCCAGCGGTCGTCTCCAAATCGCATTACATGTCTAGCCCATCTGATTTTCGATGCCTTGACAAACAAGTCAGCGTCCCTAACTCTGGAACAGCGACGGAGGTTGGAGCTCCGATTCCTTGTTTCACTTGAGTGAGGCGTGATATTCCAAGCATAGCTCTTTCAATTCCTCTTTGGGAGACCGAATAGCATTCTCATCCTGCTTTTGTATGGCCCAGGTCTCTGAGGCGTATATTAATGCAGGGAGAATGGGTGGAGTTGAAGAGATGTGCCCGGAGCCGGAGGTTCTTTGTCCTTTTAGCTATTTCTTCGATGCTTTTGAAGGCATTCCATGCCGCTCTCTTCCTCCTGCGCAGTTCAGGTTTTAGGTCATTCATCATGTTGACTTCTCGAGCCTAGGTACATATAACTGCTGCATTCAGAGATGTTTGTTCCATTGAGAGTGAATGGGGCCTCTGGAACTAGTTCATTTTTTATGAACACAGTTTTGCTGAGATCCAGCTGTAGACCTATCTTTCCACATTCTCGGCCAAAGTCAGGTATGTATCATATATGGGAAATAAATTAAACTAAAATAATGTTAAATGTACAGTTCCACGGGCGTTAGTCTATTTTAGGAGTTTAGCGTACTCAGAATGCAACCTCAGCCACTACCACTACCAGTTCTAGAACATTTCCAACATCTCAAAGAGAAAGTCCATGCCCACTAACAATGTCATCCCCATTAGCTATCACTTCCCTCTCAGTTTTCTCCCTGTCCATCCTAACCGTCCCTGGCTCCTGCCTCTGGTGACCAGTGATTAGCTGTCTATCATCACAGACTTGTTCTATTCTGAACAGTTCAAAGAAACAGAATTATAACAATGTGCTTTTTTCTTACTGTGATGTTTTCAAGGTCTTATATAAGTTTCAAATATAAATATTATCATTTAAAAAATTTAGAGATTAAGATCAGACCTCAAGGCCAGCTAGTAGATTTATATCCTAGTTTAAGACCTTATTTGAGATGGATGATTTGGGGCAAGTTACTAACCTTTTCTATGCCTTAATTTCTTCATATGGAAATGGTATTTGGGGGAGAGAGGCCCCCAAATACCATCAGTGCTCAGGGCTGATATATGGCTCTGAGCTCAGGAATTACTCCTGGTAGTGTTCAGGAATCAAACCCAGGTCAGTCACGTGCAAGGCAAGTGCTTTACTGACTGCATTACCTTTCCAGCCCCTGGGAAGATGGGGTTAATAATAGAATGTACCTCATGGAGTTGTGGTGAAATTGAAATAAGCCAATATAAATTACACACTTGAAAGAACCTAACACATAATGAACACCACAGAGATTAACTCTACAATTACGACTACCACTACCACTTCTATTACTGCTACTACTGGTCTATTATCTGAATGGAAAAGGGGAGGGGTGTGGAGAGGACTTCTCAGAATCTTTTATATAGCTTTGCACAGTAGCTGGTAATGAGTTTGCTCTTTAAGCTGTGGTCAAGGGAGAACATGTGTCTCACTAGCTTGTCTCCATGTTTTTTGGGTGATTTTTTTTCCTTTGGAGACTCAGACACATAGGGCAGAGCTGCTACCGACTCTCCCTGTGCTCAGCTGATCATGAGGCACCCGGATGGGAAGGCAAGTTCTAGCCCTGGCCCACCATTCCAATAGAGCCTCGCAAGAAGTCAGAGGAACCCCCACACCATGAGGGCCGCCATTTTCAACATCCGGACTCCACAGCTCCTCAGAGCTCCACCCAAGAAAAAGCCAATCTCAAGTCCTGCTCATAAGAGTCCCACCCTATAGCGAAGACTTTTTCAAGCCCAGGTATGCCTGATCCAGAGACTCAGACACATGGGGCAGAGCTGCTACTGGCTCTCCCTGTGCTCAGCTGATTATGAGGTGCCAAGGAGGGAAGGCGAGTTCTAGCCCTAGCCCACCATCCCAAAAAGAGCCTCCCAAGAAGCCAGAGGAACCCCCCACACCATGAGGGCCACCATTTTCAACATCCGGACTCCACAGCCATCAGAGCTCCACCCAAGACAAAACCAATCTCTTCCCATTGCAGATCATCACTAAATGCATGAGATGAGAGCCTACTACTGAGAGTATACCACCTGCCCGGCAGAGCCTGGCAAGCTACCCATGTCGTATTTGATATGCCAAAAACCAGTAACAATTATAGACCTCATTCCCATGACCTAAAGGAATGGTCTGAGGTTCTTAGTATTCCTCGAGCAAGCAGATGCCCTTGGGCTACACTAGCATGTGACAGGACATGTGGAGATGTTACTTGTGCCCGCTCAAGCAAATGGATGAACAACGGGAAGATAAGTGATACAAGTGAAGCTTTTGGGGGTCACACCCTCAGAGAAGCTCAGGGTTACTCCTGGGTCTGCACTCAGGATTACTCCTGGCAGTGCTCAAAGGATCATATGGGATGCCGAGGATCAAATCAGGGTAAGCCACGTGCAAGACAAACACCCTACCCACTGTACTATAGCTCCAGCCCCACTCTCCATGTATTTCTAATTGCTTACAGTTTCCACTCTGGAGAAGCTCAGGTTCTCTCCTGAACGTGTGCTTTCTTTCTCCTCACATCTTTATAAGTAAGTTTCATTCAATAAAAATTACCTTGCTTCGCTAAGAAAAATGTAGGCACCCAACTCTTGGAGAGATGCTACTGAGCAGATTCAGGCAGTCCTTGTCTGTGGGCCCATCTCAGCCCTGTTGGATAGGGCAAGTGAGTCCCCACCTTGTTGGAAGGCCTAGCACTCCACTCACACCTGTCTTCTGCCAGCATAACCGGCCCAGCTGAGACACCATCAGTTTCTGGAGCTGCCGTGTAGGCTGCACACCAACTACAGACCTCACAGAATCGGTAGCCCAGTAGGAGAACAGAAAAGTAGATGGGAAAGTTGCCTAAAAGCCCATCAAACTCAACGAGCAAAAGCACAGATGGCTCACTAGCACCTAACAGCTCAGTAAATCCTTGGATAATGACTATAGTGACATGAGATACATGTGGCAACAAAGAACATAAAGGAAATTATTTTGTGCCTAGGGGGTGGGCTGTGGCAGTAGAGACGGGTAACTGGGGACATTGGTGGAGGGAAGGTCACACTGGTGGTGGACTGGTGTTGGAACACTGAATACCTGAAATGACTGTATTATGAACAACTTTGTAAGCCACAGCACTTAAATAAAGTTAAAAAATTATTTTTAAAGTAGCTGGTATTCAATAGATCTGAAAATCAGTGTCTCTGGAGGGAACTGGGGAATAACTGCTACTAAGTACAGATCCCTTTGAGGCAATCCGAATGTTCTAGACATCTTGGTGAAGGTTGCAGAACTGTGAAAATATTTTTTAAAAAAATCCAACTAACTCAACTGTTGCTTAAAAGATGAATTTCATGCTATGTTATTTGCGTGACAATTAATGTCACGTAGTTAAGTGTTTTTGAATGCCTGGGATCAAACCCCAAGTTTCAGACCTTCAAGGAAGGAGCTTTGCTACTAAGCCATTTCCCTGGCAATTTCTCGATTTTTTTAAAGTGAACATCTCTCTTATTTCAGAAATGGTTATGCTTCAAGCAAAACTGTAAAGGCATACATAAATTTTCTGCCTTAGGGAAAAAAACTAGAAATTTAAACAGCTTCCCTGTTCAGGCCCTTTCCACACCCCCACGTTGTCCTGCATCTCATGTTTTTTAAGTGCTCTATACTTGCATCTTATACCTGCTATAAGCTGGGACTAGAGAAGTTAATACAGCCTTTAGTTATACTCTCGCTGGGCAAGGCTACTGAAAGGGTAAATTTTTTTTAAATAAATTATATCTGCTACTAAAACATACTAAGAAACAACTATATTCATAACAGCTAAGACTCCAAAGTCTGAGAGAATTAGGTTGGACTTCTGGAGCTGGGCATTGCTAAGCTATGTGACTTTGGATAAGTTACTCAAATCCCTCAAACATTAGTGTCCTCAGCTGTAAACCAAAGATAACAATAGGAACTTTGTTTATAGGCTGTTGGAGGATTGAGTTTAGATTGGAGTAGGTAAAACACTGAATACACTTTCTGGCAAACAATGGGCCCTCATTGAATGCCAACTACATGAATGGTGATGATGATAACAGAGGAGAAGGGGAAGAGGAGGAGAAGGGGGAGGAGGAGGAGGAGGGGGAGAAGGACTGAGGGGCCGGACTGGTCACCCAGACAGACTGGAACAGAAGTCATACAAATGAGGCAGCAAATTCGGGGCAGGGAGCCCCCAGCTCAGACCTCCTCTGTCTTGTAGAGAGGGCGGGGAGTAAAGTGACTCTTTGTGGTTACTGGTCACAAGGACAAAGCCACGGACGCCCCTCCCCCTACTCTAAGCTCTAAAGGAGCTGAGTATTCAGCGACCCACAAAGATTTGGCAGTAGTTTACAGAGAGATCACAGGCTGCGGACCCAGGAAAGCCTTTACCAAGTGCCTTCTAGGGACAGAGAGACATAAAATGAGTGTATGGACTTTCTTTAAAAACGTTTTGTTCCCCAGAGAATGGCCCTATCCCAAGGGTAAAAGCCAAGTGCTGGCGTGGATGTGGGGAAAGGGGACTCTCATACACTGTTGGTGGGAATGTCGACTTGTACACCTTTTTGAAAACAATATGGACATTCCTCCAAAGACTAGAAATTGGCTCCTTGACCCAGCTCCGCTCCTGGGAATATACCCTGGAAAGCCAAACGCCAGGGAAACACAATCCGACTTTTATTTTCATAGCAGCACTGTTCACAATAGCCAAAACCTGGAAACAACCAGTTGCCGGGATGTGTCAGTGGTATGGAAAGAATCATGTTGAGTGAAATTAGTCAGAAGGAAAGGGAGAGAGAATGACTGCATTTATTTGCATGGCTAATATACTAGGTGATCTTAAAAAGTGGAAATTACCACAGCGGGTGGGGTCGGGTTGGTTTGTAGAGAAAGGAACATGAGTGAATAAATGTCTAAAGTCTGATGCTAACATAGAACTGGCTTGAGAAATGCTGGCTGGTGCACAATGGTGGGGGGGGGAGGGGGGAGGGGGGAGAGGGGGGGAGTAAGCCTGCCTTTAGGCGGGTGTGGGGGGGGGGGTTGGGGACGTTGGTGGTGGGATGGGCCGGTGGGGGCGGGTTCTGGAACCTGTGTGCGACCCAGTGTGCAACGTTGTTTGAAAAAAACGTTTTGTTCTCTAGGAAAATCACAGGCACTACTGTTAAAGCCTTCAGCATCTTGACTTTCAAACACCTGTTTTTGCAATTTACAATTCAGCTTGTGATCTGGTCCCCACTGACAATCCTGGCACCATTTTCTGATTCTCTCGATACACCGCACTGAAGCCCAGACCCTGGGAACTGACGTGAGGACGGTACAGCTTAACATACCTGTTCTCGTGACACATCTACATCGTAGATCGTTGCCACCAATGATGACACATTAACACAGGCTGCTCATGGCTACTGTTAACGACAAGGAAGAACCAATAAGCCAGCCCACCACCTCAGACAAATATCACTGGGAATACGAGTTGGGAAACAATAACTTTCATCCAGAAGCACTCAGCATCACCAGCCAGAATACTGACTACAGCTGATTCCCACGTACAGAATATCAGAATAAAATTTGAACAGATTGGTAATAACAACACAAATGTTTTATTCATTATCAATGCCTTTAATTAAGGTAAACATCTTGCCTAAAATACTGAGGTCCATTTCTCTAAAGTATGTCCAGAGAGGTGGCTCAGAGGGCCGGAATACAGGCTGTGAGGGGGAGGCCTCGGTCCAGTCCCTGTACCACCTAGCACTGGGTGAGTGTGGCGCTGAAGCCAATAACAAAGCAAAACAGGTGGAATAAATGGACTCAATGTATCTTTCTTGCCTTTGATTTTGGGGCTACACCTAGCCATGCTCAGGGGGCTACCCCAGGATCTGTGTGTGGGGTTCACAAAGTGGTAGGGCTGGAACGCCGGCATCCCATAAGCGAAACCCATACCTCGTTCCTGAAGCTTTTTCCCCAGTCCTGTATTTTTTATTGTTAGATTTTTATCCCTGGTGTTGTTACCATTTGTCTTTAAAATCTGAATGAAAAGCTGATTTAAGACCCTGTATTTCTGTAACCTTTGAAACACTAAATAAAAACAAAGCTACCCACATCAACAAATCTTGTCTTCACTGTAAGCCCCACAGAATTATCATAGCTGACTCATAGGTAAAGGTAGCAATACTAAAGATACAAAAGCGGGGCCGGAGCAATAGCCCAGCGGGTAGGGCGTTTGCCTTGCACGCTGGCGGCACTTGCCAGCCCAGGTTCGATCCCCGGCATCCCATATGGTCCCCCCAGCACTGCCAGGAGTAATTCCTGAGTGCAGAGCCAGGAGTAACCCCTGAGCATCGCCGGGTGTGATAAAAAATAATAAAAAAAATAAAGATAACAAAAGCAAAAATTGGATTTCTTCATATCTATTTGCATAGCCCAGATTCAGTTACAGAAAAACACCAAAGACAGTGGCAACACAAAGGGCAGGCACTGAAACTATCACTGTATCACTGTCTTCCTGTTCATCATCGATTTGCTCGAGCGGGCACCAGTAACATCTCCATATGACCTGTCTCATGCAAGTAGAGCCCAAGGGCACCTGCTTGCTCCAGGAACATAAAGAGCCTCAAACCATTCCATCAGGTCATGGGAATGAGGTCTATAATTGTTACTGGTATTTGGCATATCAAATACGACACGGGTAGCTTGCCAGGCTCTGCCGTGTGGGTAGCACACTCTTGTAGTCATCTCTAAATCCAGCATTTATTGATGAACCGCATGGCCACAAGCGGCCAGGCGAGTCGGACTGTGATAGACTGGTCTGCTGGGTGGAGTTCTGACGAGGGGAAGTCCGGATGTGGAAAATGGAGGCCCTCATGGAGTGGGGGGTCTTCTGGCTTGTTGCGAGGCTCTGCTGGGGTGGTGGGCCCAGGGCTAGAACCCGCCATCCCTCCTGGGCACCTCGTGAGTGGCTGGGCACAGGGAGAGCCAGTAGCAGCTCTGCCCCATGTCTGTGATTCTCTCAGACATGTGAGAGACTGATTGTAAAGCCTGGAATAACCCCTGAGCATCTCTAAGTTCATTCAAAAACAAAAACCAAAAAGGAGGAATGGGGGAATCAGAGAGCGGTAGGGGCTTGTCTTGCATGAGGTCAACCGGTCAATCTCTGGCAGCCCATGTGGCCCTGTAATCCCTCAAAAAGTGGTCCCTGAGCACAGAGCTGGGGGTAAGCTCTGAGCACTGCCAGAAGAGAGAAATGTGTCTGGCACTGAAACTATCCATTAGAAAAACATCTATTATATGATGCTCCTCAATCTAGCGAGCTGCTCAAGAACACAGGACCCAGGGACCAATGTGACCGTACAGTGAGTAGGGCACTCACCTTACACGCAGTCACCCCAGATTCTAAACCCTGCACCCACTTCAGTTCCCTAAGTCCTTCCAGGAGTGACCCCTGAATGCAGAGCCCCCAAAAGTCCTGAGCACCACCATGTGTGAGCCAAAAACAAACAAACAAAAAGACAGGGTCCCAACCAGTACTAATGAACGAGTGGTTCCCTTCAGGGATTCTCAGATGTTTCCTGATAAGCAGATTTAAACTTGAGGACAATAATAGCCCAAGACGGACCCTGGCACTGAGCCTCCAAAATCCTTAAAGCGACATGCACCGTCTCAAAGAAGAAAACTAGAGTGCTCGCCGGCTTCTCAGATCTCTCCCCTAACTCCGAGGCCATAAAATTTTTGGCCAAACTGATGTTCTAAAATTTCTTCTGAGGCCAAACATATTCAAATAGAGGTTGTCTGCTGTTTAAAGGAGGCCATCTCTGTTAGCCAGGGCATCTGGGGGGTGACTCCTCAGAAATGACTATGGGCCAGACCAAGCCACCCTGGAGAGTGAATCCTTCCTATTTATGGGAATGGGACCACAGGGAAACAATGCAGTGACTGACAACAGGTCATCAAAGTGACACAAAAAGCCCTCTGAAGAATCCAAGATGTGAAAAACTCCACGGCAAAGGGTCAGTGTTGTCAAGCAACAAACTACAGTCAAAACAGAACATATAAAAAGGAAGGGGAACTTCTTGATGAAAAGCCACTTACAGGGGCTGGAGCGATAGCCCAGCAGTAGGGCGTTTGCCTTGCACGTGGCCGGCCTGTGCCGGCCCGGGTTCGATCCCCGGCATCCCATATGGTTCCCCAAGCACTGCCAGTAGTGATTCCTGAGTGCAGAGCCAGGAGAAACCCCTGAGCGTCGCGGGTGTGACCCAAAAAAAAAAAAAGAAAGCCACTTACAGAACACGTTCATGCAAGGTGTGCTTTTTTTTTTTCAGGACTCTTGACTTAAACGAACTATTTTTCAGACCTGAGAGACAGTACATTGGGAAGGGAGTTTGCCTTGTATATGGCCAACCAGCATTCGATCCCCGGCATCCCATATGTTCCTCCTGAGCACCACCAGGAGGGATCTCTGAGCGCATATCCAGGAGGAAGCCCCGACCACTGCCAGGTATGGCTCCAAAACTGATTTTTAATTTAAAAAAATTAATGAACTATTTTTCAAGAGACAAATGAGGACATTTAGACAGAGACTGATTTCTCGATTGCATTAACTAGTTACTGCTACACTTTTTCTCCTTTTGCAGTACCAGGGACTGAACAAAAGAAATCACATGCCAGGCAAATGCTTGTGCCACTGAGCTAGGTCCCCAGCCCCGTTACTGCTACCTTTTTAGGTGATGATAATGGCTTGTTGATCTAAATCAATAAAGTCAATTTTTTTTTAATTCCCACATCATTTGAAGCAAAGTGACTATAAATGAGAAAAGGAAGGAGACAGCATCTTGGCTTTATAAATCTTAAGCTGGGCACATGGATGTGTGTTGGGAATTCTTGACTTGCTTCTACACATCTTCATTAGGAAGAATGTTCACCGCTACCTGGATGTGCCTTTCTCAACCCTGCCCCCTTGCCCTGTTTCTGTAGGCGTGATCTGGAGAGGAACCGCCCCTACCCAGCTCACGCAGTGCTGGTGAGTAGTGATGGTTATGTGACATGGAAAAAACTCAGGGTTAGAATCTGTGAGACTAACATCACTTTCCGTCCTCCATGTCAGACGTTGAGCACATGGTGCCCAATGGCTAAGAGCACGGGCTTTAGAAATAAACCTTGTGTGAAGTCTAGATCTCTCTCATGGAATGGTCGCCTAACCTTTGGACAAATTTCTATTTGTTGTTGTTTTATGTGGTTTGTTTTTGTTTTGGGGCTACGCCAGGTATGGTCTGGGCTTTTGGCCCTGCCATCAGGGATCACTCCTGGCAGGACTCGGGAGCCCTCTGGGGAGCTGGGGATCAAACACCAGTTGGCTGTGTGCAAAGGGAAGTGCTCTACCCACTGTACTATCTCTCCAGCCCTGAAATTTCTGAATTGATTTTTGCCTTAGTTTCTCCACGTGTAAAACAGGGACAAGAGCAGCTACTTCCTTAGTAGATCACTCCAAATATTAAATGAGAATATGTTTGGTAGAATGACTGGTAAACTGCTCGCTGCCATTATTGTACTCTGGCTGTTATTTCACTTTTTTTTTCTCTTGGGACCACACCCGGCGATGCTCAGGGGTTACTCCTGGCTCTGCACTCAGGAATTACTCCTGGCGGTGCTCGGGGACCATATGGGATGCCGGAGATCGAACCTGGGTTGGCCTCGTGCCAGGCAAACACCTACCTGCTCACTGGGCCATTACTCCAGCCCCCAACCTTACTTTTCTTACCTTTGAATTCAGACCATTAGTAAAAGCCAGTAAAAGAGGAAGAAATACTCATAATTGAATCAGTGACAGGCTAATTGAATTTATTCTTGTAGGAAAGAGAGACACCTGGGATTAGAGAAGAAGTGGAGACACTCAGGCCGACTGGATACCAGCACCTCTTCCCCACGTCTACAGCTATAAGGGCTCTGCTCCAGCCTCACAAACATTCTCTGCTGTGACGCCAATCTCTGAATAATGTCAGGTACCAGCTGAGAACTCTATGTTTTTTCGGAGTCAGGGTGGGAGCCTCTCCTCCACCCCCATATTTCCAGAAGCCCCAGTAGTTCTACCCATCATCCACGTCTGCCACCTTGTTAACTCTTGGTCCAGGCCAGAGACCTGGAAATGCCTGGACCACACGGCTGCATGTTCAGCTGCGTGACACCACCTGAAGCAACAAAGAGCTTAGTAAGTTCTTACACAAGGACTTCCGGCCCCTGCAATCAGATATAACAATATTCGCATACATCTATTTTCTAGATCTATTGATTTAAATATGGCAACTTTGTTAGCTAATCAATTTTAATCCTAGAATTGCATCAACAATTGCTACTTTTTTTTTACATTGAAGTTTAAAAGGGAGAGAAGAAAGGGGAAGACATGGATGTAAACGCCTATGTATAAAGGGATTGGATTGGCGCGCGGGTCAGAGAGCAGAAGTTAAGGTTTGTTGTAGGAGTGCGGAGGATACTACGTGTCAAGCAGCCTAGGAACCAAGCTGGGGTACTTCAGGCAATTCATCGGAGGAGGCTCTTTACCGGATACGCTGGATCTGCACCACCGGGTTGTGGAGGAGCACATTTTGGTATATTATGGCAATTTGTTGCTGTTCTGGAAGGGCGGTGATCAAATCCAGGGTGTCCCAGATGCTTTGCATTCACTCTCCTGTTGACACAGCCTTGGCCCCCAAGTCGTTTTATTCAGCCTCAGTTACAATCAGGTCTCGTTTCATCATGAAGTAATCTGGTTATATGGGGTATAACCGTTCAGCCTGATGCCCCCTGGGGCAACAGATCCAGAAATGATAGAAAAGCCAGTCGAAGGATTTCTGCATTGTTGGGGACAGGAAGAAAAAAAGACTCTGCTAGAAAAGGGTGTGTGAGAGCATGTGATGGGCTGGTTGCTCAGCACAGCTCAGCACATCCATCGCAGCCTTCTGTGCTGAAGCAGCAGAATCGCCATCACATGAAAACAATGCAAGTAGGTGCGGGGCCCAGAACCAGGGCTGGACCATCAGCATGGATGTTTCTCCTGGGGCCCCCACTCCTACCACGCGCTCATCACACGCAAACTTTTCTTTCCAAAACCACGGGTGCAATTGAGTCCAGGGAAGAGGAATCAGTTCTGGGGCGCAGCTGGGCTGATGGTCACGATTACTGGTCGAGGTGGAAATGGGGTTCCACTAGCTGACTGGGCCCACATTTAATGGAGGGGAACGTTCTCCCCTCACCCCTCCCTGGGATCTTCCCTTCTCTGCGTCCTAGTGCATTGGGTCCCCGTGGACTCCTCTTAGGGACCCACCTGTTTGTTGGGGGCCGCACCAGGTCCTGGAGCTGCTTCAGGTGCTTGTCAAGGACAAAGCCAGACTCCCACTCTTGGAGAGGAGAAACACTGGGGACAAAATGGGAAAAGCCCAAGCAGGATGGCAGGGTGGGAGAAGGCAGGATATTGGATGCCCGACATCACTGATGATCTAGGAAACTCTCACTTCCTGCTCTTTTCACCTCCCTCGCCGCTGCCCTTGCTAACAAAAAGGCGATGGGGAAAACAGCGTCACTCTGTTGGATTTATCCTGGAATCAAGACAGCCCAAGAGCTGGAGCACAGCCTGGTGTGCATTAGGTCCTGGGTCCTATCCCCTGAGCCACATGGCACCCCAAGCCTAACAGCTCCTGAGCATTCTCAGGGTTGCCCTGTGAACCCCAGCTCTACAGGGGCCCAAGCAACGCTACAATGCCGGGCCCAAGCATCAAACCATCTGGGCTTCATTATCAGGCCAAGGATTGCCAGGAGTGGCCTGTGGGTCCCCATGCACTACTTGGGAGGCCTCAGAAGAAAAGAAGTTGCATTATTTTCTTTACTGTCTTCTATTTTTCAAAAGCATATCTGATCTGGGACTAGGGCAATTGTACAGCAGGTAGAATGTTTGCTTTGCACAAGGACAACCCGGGTTCGATCCCTTGAGCACCGCCAGAAGTAAATCCTGATTCCAGAGCCAGGAGCAACCCCTGAGCATGGCCAGGTGTGACCCAAAAAGCCAAAAAAAAAAGAAGAAGAAAGCAAATTTGGTCTAAAGAGGGAAGGAGCTAAGCAGACAGCTGAGCAGAGTGACATCAACACGGTTGTCTCTTGGGGCCTCAGCAATGCTGGCATCCGAGCCCTCACTGATCATGAGGCCCATGGGGCAACACTAGTGCCCCTAAGCCACAGTCTATTGGGAGTGTCCAGGGAATCAGCAAGCTGGTATTGACCTGATTAGCCCATTCCATCTTTTTTACTGGTCCTTTGCAGACGATCAATCAAGGGATGATGAGAAGAACAAGACTAGATCTCACCCTCGTTGATGGCCTCCTCCTGTATAAGCCAGGGGAGACTTATATAAAATAATATGGCCCAAATTTCACAACCACCACCCCCCCCCACCCCCCGTGAATCACAGGATTAATGATTTGGGTTTCTTCTATGTTTTGCAAATGCTGAAGATGTAGAGGCAACAGTTAAAGGAAAAAATAACTAGCTAAAATACAAAACAAAACATGCATTTACCAAAAAGGAAGCCATGGCCTGCAGAACCAGCTGCCCAGCACCCACTCAGGTACTGTCGCTGGAGCTGCCTGTTGTACTCTCTCAATACTTCACAAGACATACTGAGGTATTATTTATAGCCAGAGTAGAAATGGGTCTACAGAGTAAGGGACCTATAATTTTACATATCTTATATTTACATACATGCTGATAACTGCCTGTATATTGCTGAATATGGTCCTTGTCTCCATCTTCACACCAGTTATTTAAATTCTGACCTTTTTTTTGTTTGAGAGTGTGTGGATTTTGAGCCACACCCAGCGATGCTCAGAGGTTATTCCTGACTCTGCACCGAGGAATTACTCCTGGTGATGCTGGAGGGGTCTATAGGATGCCAGGGATCAAACCCAGGTCAGCTGTGTGCAAGGCAAGCACCTTACCCACTGTACTATCTCTCCAATCCTTTAATTCTGACTTTAAACAATGGGAGGAAAAGCTGAGCTACTAGTGAAATATAAAGTTATATATGTAGGGTTCAGAAATGTTGAACATTCTTACTAACAGGACTTTGCTGGAAACTTAACCTTAGACCAGGCTTAGGATTTGGGTGTGAAGTCTTTCTGAAACCATATTTGGAGATAAACCCTAATAAAGTTAGTTGATAATTTGACAACCACCCTTATATGACAAAAAGAATTCCCTCTGTAAGTCACTAGTACATAACACTTTAACTTGACAAAGGTGCACCCAAAACTTCAACATTATATGAGGGAACTTTAGATTCACTCTCTTTAACACTAAGAACAAAGGCAAACTGACAAAGCAACTGTTTTGATAAAGTACTAGAAGTTTCAGCCAATGGTTTGAAAAGGAGGGTGGGAAAAAAGCAATATACATCTATTGCTTATTTTCAAAGGATGTTGTTAACTCTGGGAGGAAAAGACTCAACAAATATACTGAGATAAGACAATGAAGGGAGTCTGTCACATTCGAGATCAGTTTACAATCACCAATACCATTCCTCTTAAATTACCGATAATCAATAGAGCATAATCACAATAGAAATACATGATTCACAATAGCAGCAAAGCTTAAGGGGTATTTAGAAATCATCAACCAATGTGAAATAACAAGAGTCACGTACTGGTCCCTGCCCCTGGTCCCTGGCCCCTGAGCTCCTTATAACTTCCTAAGTGACAGGAATACTAGGAATGTCCTTTGTCCTACTGAGCTGACAGTGGGTGGACTCCTGCATGGCTCAGATGGGGAGTTAGCCACCAGACAGATAAGACCATGACGACAAACTTGGAATTTTCAGACCCACTGTCCCCGCCCACCACGGCTCTACAGAGAGGAGAGGAGCCAGAGGCAGAATACATACTCATCATGCAATCTACCACAAACGTGAGGGAGCCAGAGGTTAGGTAAGACAGAGAAGGGACCTGTGCTAATAATTGTCGAAAGTGATAATGCCAGCCTAGAACTGAGCATTGAATACAGGCAAAAAGATATACATGATAACCTATAAATGTATGTATTGTAATCCACAGTGTGTAAGAGAGAGAGAGAGAGAGAGAGAGAGAGAGAGAGAGAGAGAGAGAAGAGATAAAGAACCTGTCATAGAGACAGGCTAGGGGAGAGGGGAGGGAATCGGGGACATGTTGGTGGGAAATGGGCACTGGTGGAGGGATGGGTGCTGGAACACTGTATGACTGAAACCCAAACATGAACATCTTTGTAACTGTATCTCTCACGGTGGTATAATAAAATATAAAAATACTCATCATGCCTACCTAAGATCCTCCATAAACTCCCAACAGCAGGGAGCTGGCGGATATGTCTGCCCCAGGAGAGTGACATGCTCACACCCTCACAGTCACCGCCCTATAGCTCCCTTCATCTGACTGCTCAAATGCTCCAGGGGTATATGTGTGTGTCTGTGTGTGTGCGCGTGTGTGTCTCTCTATGTCTTTGTGTGTCTGTGTGTGTCTGTGTGTGTCTCTCTCTGTGTCTGTGTGTGTGCATGTGTGTGTCTCTCTCTGTGTGTCTTTGTGTGTGTCTGTGTGTGTCTGTGTGTGTCTGTGTGTGTCTGTGTGTCTCTCTCTGTGTGTCTTTGTGTGTGTCTGTGTGTCTGTGTGTGTCTGTGTGTGTCTGTGTGTGTCTCTCTCTGTGTCTCTCTCTCTGTGTCTGTGTGTGTGTTTGGGGAGGGACACACTAGGCAGTGGTGCTGGAGCTCAAACCCCAGGACTCCCACCAGGCAAATTCTATCAGTTGAGCCACGTCCTCCAACTCCCTCAAATGATGCATGTTATAAACCATAAAACCCAAGTATTTCCCAGAGTTCTGGGTGATTTTCTGGCAAACCACGTCAAACTTGAGCAAGGGGGTGATGAGAACCCCTGATCTGGTGCCAAATCAGAGCAAAGTGGTGAGTCATCGAGAGACAACTCCTGAGACCACCAGGGAGAGCAAGGGGAGCCCAGGGGGGCCGAGATCTTCACTGAGGACCTGATGCTCTTCACAGGCAGTGTGAGAAAGGAGCTGAATCGTGTTACACTTGCTGGTGTGTGTGTGTGTGTGTGTGTGTGAGAGAGAGAGAGAGAGAGAGAGAGAGAGAGAGAGAGAGAGAGAGAGAGAGAGAACCCACACAAGTGTCCTCTGTACAGGTACAGGAGACAAGCAGACAGTGGAGAAACCCACAGACCGGAAGAACTGGGCTTTCTCTATACACTGAAACTCTGAGTTTTTTCCTTTAGCACCAAGAATGTTCCTCAGGACCTTTATGAAGAAAAAAAATTAAAGTTCTAAGTAAGAACTTCAACAAAAAAGCTGATAAAGTATCTAGGGGTGAAAAGCAACACATGGTCAATGATTTCAAATGGAAAAGGAAACAATGACATGTACAGGATAGAGGAAGAATGGAAGAATAAGCCAAATATGGGGGGGAAAGGAAACATTCGTTAGTCCAGGTAGGGTATATACAGGAGTGCTCTGTTCCCGTTTTAGAGCACTGCTACTGGGTTTCATTTCCAAATAAAACAAAAAAAATTTTTTTGCCTTTTTGGATCACACCGGTAATGCTCAGGGGTTACTCCTGGTTCTTCGCTCAGGAATTACTCCTGGTGGTGCTCGGGGACCATATGGGATGCCGAGGATCGAACCCAGGTCGGCCGCATGCAAGACAAATGCCCTACCCGCTGGACTATCGTTCCGGCCCCAAACAAAATTATTTTTTAAAAAAATTAAATGGAGAGGCACATTACAGGCTCTTGGAGGAAATGAATTGGCATCAGAAAGGTGTCCTGCTAGGAGCCAGGGGACTCGGGTCTCAGGCACTTGTCTTGCCTGCAGTTAACTCTGCTTTGATCCCTGAGCACTGCCTAGTGTGATACCTCCCAAGAAAACCCCACACTTAAAACAACAACAACTTCCTATAGGGTCAGAGAGATAGTACAGGGGTTAAGGTACTTGCACACAGCTAAACCCTGGCACCGCACATGGGTCTCTGAGCATCAACAGGAGGAATCCCTGAGCATTGCTGGGTATGGCCCCCCAAACCAAACCAAATAATAACTTGATGGACTTATTCTAAGTCTTATGTGGAAAATAATGGTTCATCATAGCCAAGTAGACTTAAAAATGCTAACAGAAAACAAAGGATGACAGAGGTGGGGCACTTACTACATTCATTAAAATAAGGCATATTCTAAAGTCACAGTAATAAAAATAGAACAGCACAGAATGGAGGAAAAACTGAACGAGTCTAATGAAATACAAGTTTAGAGACAGACCAGAGCATCAATGGAAACCAATCTGGAGAAAGAGGGTACCAAAATTCAAAAGAAAAGCTGAGATATTTTTTTTCTGGAAATGTGAGTGAGAAAATTGTCTCATTAGAGATAACTGTGTGTCCTACATGAAGACAGGCTGGAGTTATGGTCTAGGGCTGGGAGATGCTTCCTATGAAAACTCCAAGAGAATGAAAAGTAAGTCAAAGAATTTACTGGATTACATTGAATTTTCTTTTCCTTGTGGAGCCAAGGAAATGGTTTAAAACACTGAAAGCCTAACTTGCATTCACTGGGTTCACCTGACCGCAAGTCCCCCAAGCGCCATAAGAATCCCAGGCCACCACCAAGTGGGACACAAAAATAATTATAAAGGTTTTCTTTCACTGTTTGGGTCACATCTGGGGATGCTCAGTGGTTACTCCTGGCTCTGCACTCAGTAATTACTCCTGATGGTGCTCTGGAGACCATACAGGATGCCGGGATCGAACCCAGGTCAGCTGCATACAAAGTAAATGCCCTACCTGCCGGACTATCACTCTGACCCCTACAAAGATTTATTTTCTTGCACAAAGGACAGCAAGGATTTAATGATGACCAAATGAGAAGTAATCTGCAAAGTCTGAATGCGACCTAAGGACCAGCAAGATAGTAGAGGGGTTAAAGTGCCCACCTTACACGCTGCCAACTCTGGTTCAATCCCTGGCACGTTGGTCTCCTGAGCACTGCCAGGAGAGACCCCCAAACTCAGATCCCATAGTAACCCCCAGCACCACTAGGGCTGACTCCAAAACCCTGGCATGTGAATGATAAAATCACTCTCCCAAATTAGGGCCAACAACAAAACACAGAGCAATTCCAAGAGGAAAACAGCAAAAGATGAGTCATCAACTTGCAGCAGAAGTCACACGACTGAGCTAGGTACTCACAGCACCAGTGATCAAAGAAATGTGAGCCAGGTGACAGGGACTCACTGTGCACCCAGGAGATCCAAAAGGTTAGGAGCAGGACAGAGCCGAAAAGCGGGGTGTGGGGTGCGGTGAGGGGGCTGAGGATCCAAGTATCCTCCAAAACTTCTGGGGAAGGGGGCGCAGCCACTCAGGAGGGAAGCTTGCACGGTTCTGTCTGATTCAGGATGTGCAACCCTATAATCCTGCGATTCCCTTCTGAGCCGGAGCCCACAGTATGTATTTATGGGGCACAGGAATAAAAGTACTCATTGTAGCAATATTTGTGGTGTCAGAGGATGGGGCCAACCTGCGAGTCCCTGGCACCCACAGCCCGGAAGAGAAATTGTGGTTCTCACACGGAGTGTGGACTATAATTCAGCCTTCAGGAACAAGATTAGATACAAGCATAAAAACCTGGGCAGATCTGAACACAGAACTTAAAAAAGGAAGCCAAGTAAGATGCATACTTATAAATACTTTCATAGAGACTGATTTCACACACACACACACACACACACACACACACACACACGTCAATACCTTGGCTCCACCAGGAGTGACCCCTGAGCACACAGGCAGGAGGAAGCACTGAGCACAGCTGGGTGTGGCCCCAAACCAAAGGAAATAAACCAAGTATCTGTAAAATAAACATTCACTTTGCAAAATCCCATGCAGACAAAAGTATTTTACATGCATTATTAGCATGAGGATTTATGAGACATGAGGGGAACAGGCAGGCGATAGGAGAATTTCAAAAAGAAATCTTTGGGCCCTGGAAGACGGACAGCTCAAGGGCTAGAGAGGAGAGCTGGAAGACAGACAGCTCAAGGGCTAGAGAGGAGAGCTGGAAGACAGACAGCTCAAGGGCTAGGAGGGCAGCTCAAGGGCAGAGCAGGGAGAGGGGCTAAGTGCTGCCTTACTCTGCTGCCAACTCTGGTTCAATGCCTGGCAGGAGCCCCGGGTCAATCCCCTACGCCCACCCCTCACCCCCACACACACACACCCCAAAAGAAATCTTTTCGACTTCTTGCATATTAAAAAAGAATTCAAATGACCAATGATAAATTTAAAACCAGAATTGTTTCCAACTTTCCTCATAACAAAAGCCGCTGTGGCTGCCAACCCTGCTGATGAGTAACAGCTTTTTATCCTTTTCAGGGCAGGAAGAGAGAATTGAGGCATCAGCAGAGTACGAAAGGGATCAGCAGAGAATATTCTCCCAGCACTGCGGTTCTCATGACCCGGCACTCTGGCTGAAAAGCCCCGGTTCCCTCTTGACTGGGAGTGAATCCACTGATTTGGGTCAGCACAAAGTTTTTGGATCAGCAGACGCTTTACTTTGGGCACCTCTCCATCATGCAACGCGCTGGCTTCCTCCCAGTGAGTCCACACAATCTGGAAACTGAATATTCTGGAGAGGGAACCTGGTGAGTCCACAGAGGGGGAAACAAAGGTTGGAGACCAGATGAAGAGTCTCCCTGACTCGGCCTTGCGCCCCTTCACCCTGTGCTCATCCAGCAGGTAGGGGATCCCATCAAATCCCAAGTCAGGCCGGAGTGATAGCTAAGAGGCAGGGTACTTTCCTTGCATATGGCCTGCCAGGGTATTTGATCCCAGGCACCCCATATGGTCCCCTGAGCACTGCCAGGAGTAATCCTTGAGCACAGAGCCAGGAGCAGGCCCTGACACTGCCCAGTGTGGTACCAACACGAGTCAGAGCCAAGAGACAGGACAGCTAAGGTGGACTAGGTTCTAATCCAGCACCTAATATGCTCCCCTGAGCACCAGCAGGAGTGATCCCTGACAGAGCCAGGAGTAGGCCCTGAGCATAGCCAGGTGTGGCCCAAACACAAACCAAAAAAAAGTCAGCCTGAGCCTCCCTGTTCCAACCAATTATCCCGTGGCTCCTTTGCCCTCGGTCAGAGGAAAGGCCAAAATCCTCACAACAGCCTTACTGAGGTGCCCCCCACCACCCCGCACATCCCTCCACCACGTCCCCTTGCCCACATGGCCCTGGCCAAAGGGCCGACTCCCCCTCCCTCTCACAGGCTGAACAATGCTCCTTGTAACATTGTGGGTTCGGCACTGACTCACCCCTGCCTCCTCCTGCTCATTCCTTCAGACCCTACACCCAAAGTGACCTGGGCTGAGGCCTTCAGTGACTCTTAACAAATTCAACCCTACCACCTCTCTCTCTCTCTCCCTCCCTCCCTCTCTCTCTCTCCTCTCCTCTCCTCCTCTCACCTTATCCCACTTACACCCTTGACAGCTCCCCAGGAGCTCTTAGGATCAAGAGACTGTGCTGCCTCACGTGTTGATTCTATACTGCCCACCTGCAAACCCTCTGAACATTCTCCACATGAGGCTCTGTTGGCCTCCAAGCATCTAGACCAGAGTGTGGGACACACGTGCTTGATGAGTCTTTGCTGAATGGCCCAATAAGGCAGAACAAAGCCCCACGGGCCTGAAATTCCTGGCACAGTGTTCCAAGTGCTCACCCACGTGCTCTCAGTCCTCGGTGGTCACTTCCACCTACCTTGCCCAGCTCTTATTTCAAAGGCTGCGGCCCGCCTCCAGCACGCTGGCCTGTTCTTCAGTTCATTCACTCCACATCTGTACTATGCTCTGATTTTATGGCTGGGACTTTCAACCTTCCTGACTTTCCAGGTGAGAGACTGGTGTCTCCTAATCACCTCCTTCCCGACAAGAGTAAATCACAAACGTTAAAAGTTCATTTCTTCAGCATTTTCCTCAGCTGAGAATATTCACCAGGAGCTGGCCTGATGCTGTGAAATCTTTTTCTTTTTTTTTTTTTGTCACACCAGGTGTTGCTCAGGTGATGCTCAGGGATTAATCCTGGATCTGCACTCAGGAATTACTCCTGGCGGTGCTCAGGGGACCATATGGGATGCCAGGGATCAAACCCAGGTTGGCTGTGTGAAAAGCAAACGCCCTACCGATAGTGTTTGTGCTGTTGCTCCAGCTCTGTTGCTGTGAGATCTTTTCAGTACTATTCTGAATAAATAACCCAAGATGCCTCAGTTGGAGACCTGGCGCAGTGAGAATTTCAGAGCAGCCAGCCATGTTGTCATGCTGTAGATAATTTATTAACTGATTTTAGAGATGGCAGTACAATAATCCTGCGAAATGGTTCAGGTCTTGTACCTGACATTAGGTATGCAAGCCCTGAGATGTGCATTCAGTGTTTGTTGATTTTAACCTTGTTTATTTTAAGGTTTAACACTAAAACATCTGAGACTTAAAAAACCTGGACTATGGGCGGGAGGCGATAGTCCAGCGGGTAGGGCATTTGCCTTGCAAGTGGCTGGCCCATGCTGGCCCGGGTTCGATCCCCGGCATCCCATATGGTCCCCCGAGCACCACCAGGAGTAATTCCTGAGTGCAGAGCCAGAAGAAACTCCTGAGCATTGCCGGGTGTGACCCAAAAAGCAAAAATAATAATAATAATAATAATAATAATAATAATAATAATAATAATAAAATAAAAAACCTGGACTAGAGTGATAGCTCAGAAAATAGGGCAGTTGCCTTGCACGCGGCTCGACCAGGATTCCATCCCTGGCATCTCATATGGTCCCCAAGTACCACCAGGAGTGATCCCTGAGTGCAGAGCCAGGCAAAACTCCTGAGCACTGCCAGATGTGGCCTCAAAACAAAATGAATGAAAAAGGAAAACTCACATGATCTTATTTGAGCCCAGCACTGAAACAGTGACTGGGTGGATGGAGGACTGGGAAGCAACTCAGCATCCTGCAGAAAGACTTTCCTGCATGGGAGAGCTCAGTGAGTTTAGCGGCTCTGGGAGCTTCCTTTCCAAGCACAGGGAAGATAAAAATCTACACACACGCATACACACACACACACACACACACACTCCATTTAACCCTTTTTCAGAATCAGAGCCTCATAGAGTCTTTCACTATGTTGTGAAAATGCCTTCTCTTTGCTTTTAGGAGCACTCAAACAGCACTTTTAGAATTAAAATTTAGGGCTGGGGGAGGCAGCTGGTTGTCAATCACTTACTTGCCTTGCATGTGTAAGGCCCTGCGTTCAAGTCCAACACAGCAAGCAAATTAAATTATTGTTGACTGAAGGATTCGGGGATAGCTCCGAGGCTTAGAACTCCACCTCTGCAAGCATTATGGATGAGAAGTTGGGATGGAACAATAGTACTGCAGTAGAGTACTTGCCTTGCATGAGGAAAAGCAGGGCTTTATCCCTGATCCCTGGCATCCCATATGCTCTAAGCACTACCAGAAGAAATTCCTGAGTGAACAACCAGGAGTAATCCCTGAGCATCACCAGGTGGGTGACCCAAAAACCAGAAAAAAAAAATGAGGAGGAGGAATTGATCTCTGGAGTGATGTGCTCAGCTGGCCCCCAAAGCAGAAACTGTAAGACACTTAGCTGCAAGAAAGTTCTTTTTGTTAATGTGTATTTATTTGGTTTTGGGGTTGCTCAGGGGAACAAGCAGTGCCGGAGCTCAAAGCCAGCCTCCTGCATGCAGAGCACATGCCCAGCCGGTAGCACCCTCCCTCCGGCCCTCTACAAGCAATCCATGGTCACAGCCAAGGCCATTCAGTCTTCGAGGACCAAACACGACATACAGCCTCCGGAGAGTACTGTGACCACTGTGTGGGGAACCTCCACGCATCACAGACCAGAAACAAAGGAAAGAAAAATCAGGGGGTGGGAGAGTGTTTAAAAGATCGACATGTAGGGGCCAGAGCAATAGTTCAGCGGGTAGGGCGTTTGCCTTGGGCGCAGTCCACCAGGGTTCGATCCCTGGCATCTCATATGGTCCCCCGAGCACTGCCAGGAGTAATTCCTGAGTGCAGAGCCAGGAGTAACCCCTGAGCATCGCTGGGTGTGACCCAAAAAAGCAAAAAAAAAAAAAAAATCGACATGTATTAGTTTTGAAGGGAAGAAAAAGATTGTGTTACATTTAATCACTGCTCAGAGCAGGCTCTGAAATGAAAAGCAGATGATAGGGACAGAGCCAGAAAGGAAGACAGGAGCCAGGCTGGGGCAACGTACAGCGGGTAGGGCACCTGCCTTGCACACAACCAACTCTGGTTCAATCCCCAGCACCCCATATGGCTCCCTGATCTATACCTGGAGTGATCCCTGGAGTGCAGAGCCAGGAGTAAGCCCTGAGCAGGGCCAAGTGTGGCCCAAAAATATAAATGGAAAAGAAGCTAGGAACTACAGGCAGGCGCTGCTTTAGGACTGAGGGGCCTCAGTAACTCACCGATCTGAACAGGTTGTCCATAAATGAGATTATTAAATCGCAGCGAAAACACTGGGTAAAGGCATCTTATCACATTCTCTGAGGCAGAATGTTCTGGGCTCACGGCAGAAGTTATCTGGGAGCTGCACAGACCCCACTGGCAGGGCAGATCTGAGCCACTCTGCACCACCCACAGGACACACCATTCCATTCTCACTGCAGGGACCCTTCACTTGAAAAACATAATTTCCCATTTATCTTGGTCCAATAATGATAAAGTAACTGAGGGTGGAGTTGAGAAAAATCATGAATTTGAAAATTTGCTAAAGCATCTTGCAGAATTTTGGGTTGGGTTTAGGAGCCACACCTGGGGTTAACTGGCTGAGTGGGTGCTCAGGGGTCACTCCTAGTGGTTCTGGGGAATCAGGGGTTCTGGGGACCAAATTCAGGTCTACTGTATGCAAAGCAAGAACTCCTCTGCATTGAGCTGTCTCTGGCTCCTTGCAGGAGTTTTTAAAAGTTTCTTTTCTTAAAAGACTTGCTGTTATCACAAGGAGTGATATGTTTCAACCAAAACATATGAAATCAGGGGACTTTAGGGGCCGGAGGCATAGAACAGTGGGTAAGGCGCTTGCCTAGCATGTCATCAATCCAGGTCCAGTCCCCAGTAGCGATAGGGTCCCCTGAGCACCATCAGGAGTGATCCCTGAGTGCAGAGCCAGGAGTAAGTCTTAAGCACCATTGGATGTGACCCACACTAAATAAACAAATAAATAAAATCACTAGCGATGGAAGGAGGCCCGGGTGATGCTTTAGTTCTATCACTTAGAGGGAAACGGGAGCTCCCGGCATAGCAGGGAGTCACGGCCGTTCTACTTGCAGCACCAGCTCAGGATGCTGTCAGGAACGTAGACTTGCAAAACCAGCTGAGGCTGACATGGTCCTGCCCGGCCCCCAGCGTAACTCAGCTCTGCCAACAATCAGCGCTAAATGAAGCCCAGCCCCTAAATATCAGGGCCACCTCCAGCTGGCCACCACAGCATCCCTAGGAAAAGAAAGTGTTTCGACACAAGTTGCTCAGGTTACTACGAAGGGCTGCCTGCCACCTCACCTAAAGGCAAGTGACCCACGTTACAAATCATGTGAGTGCCCAAAAATACTCATCCTCCAGTCCTGTATACATGAGACGGGCAATGAAGGAGGAGAGCGCCTTGGAAGCATTTCCCCCTCCATTGAGCACTATCCCCGCAAGCATGCTCCACAGCGCCTCACTGGCAGCGGCGCCAGCCGGTTTGTAAGACCCCCCTAGCCTTTCATCGGGCTGCCAACACCTCACCCTCTGCACAGCGAGGCGCGTGCGGCGCTGCAGCCCAGGGGCACCTGGCAGCGTGCAGCAGGAATGCAGGTGTCCGCGAGGCGCTGCAAAGCCACGCCATCGCCAGCCCCGCGGGTCTCTGCCGCGAGCCACGGACCCCCGGGCTGCTCCCCGCCTCGCCGACTCCTCGCGGGGTCGGGATGGGGAAAAAGGGGGCCCGCCTGCAGAATCTCGACTCCCTCGGTAAAAGCCGAGGGCTGGGCCGCGGCGGAATTCCTTGCCCAGCTTCTCAAATTCCGCCCGGTGGCCTGAGTGGCAGGGCGGCGCGGTGGGAAGAGCCGGGGGCATGACACCATTTAAAAAAGCCCAGCTCCTCATCCCTGTCTCCGCGGGCCACCCGCTGCTCCAGTCCCGAGGGCGGAGGGGTGCGGTAGGGGTCTCCCGGGGCTCCGCTCAGCCCCAGGACGAGGCGCGCCCCGCGGAGGAGCCCCTGGAGCCCCCCGGAGCAGCAACAGCCGAGAGGGAAGGGGCGGCGCAGGCCCGCCGCGCGCGCGCGTCCCTCGGGGCTGGGGTCCCCTCCGCCCGCCGCCCGCCGCGGCCCCCCGCACTCCCGTCCCGCCTCGCCGCGCCCCTGACCTGCTCTCCGCGCGGCCCGCGGTCCCTCGGCGCGGCGGCCGCCGTCCTGCCCAGGGCCCGCTGTCACCTCCGGCCCCTGCAAGCCCGGGCGGGCGGGTCAATCCGGTGACTCAGCGCGGCCGCCCCCGCCTCCCGCACCGCCCGCCCGGGCTTCCGCCTCCCGCGGCCCGCGTGGTCCCGGGGCGCCACGCTCCCCGCCCCGCGCCGCGCCCACCGCCCCGCACAGGCTCGCTGACGTCACAGGGGGTGGTGCTCCGGGAGTCTCCTAGGGGAGACTGAGGCACCCGCGTGGCAGGGCTGGGCGCGGGGTGCTCGGCCGGGCCCTTGCGGGGCTTCCTCACCCTCCACCCAGACCACCCGGGCAACCTAGAAAAAAAGCCAAATTTCCATCTCTAGAAGGACGTTTCTAGGCTGGGGGTCCCTTCCCCGCACGCGCCTGGGCCCTCGCGTTGGTCGTTTCCCTTCCTTTCAGCCCCTCGGCAGAGAATCCCAGGACTTAGAGAATTGCAGGGCAGGGGAAACGGCCGAACGCAAGCACTGGGCAGGCTTTTTGGCTTGTCCTTGAATCCTCTGGTTGTCTTTGTGTGTGAAAGGCAGCCGGATCTTCAGCTTGGTCAGTTGCTTGAAATTCTGTGCCTGAAGCTTCTAGGAGAGTCTGAAGAATGCAACAAGTCTGTCGCTGTGTGCGCAAAACCGAGCAAACCTCTGCTTCCGGCGCCTCCAGGTCACCGTTTCTCCTTTCTTCTTTTCTTTTCTTTTTTTTTTTTTTTTTTTTTTGGTGGCAAAATAAAAAAGCCCAAAATTAATTTTAAGTGTGCGCGTCTGTGGCATGCTCCCCAAACGTCTCCACCAGCCAACTGTGGGCAAATTTTCATATGCCAGGTTTCTCCAAAAACTAAGCATGGATGACCCATATGATCTATTGTTACATTTCTTGACTTCCCACTTGTTTTGTGGCCCTATCCTGTCGCTAGGAGCACCCAATGCTGGACTTGGTGAAGTTGATACTCTAAGAATACTCTATTAATACTAAGAATTTCAGACAGAAATCATGGAGTATTTGTTCTTCCTTTATAGGCTGATTTCACTCGGCTTCCACTTTTGTTTATGTGTCCGAATGATTTCCTTTTAAAAGTAAAATAGTATGCTGTTGCACTTTTCGGCCCTACTGTTTAACCACTCATCTGTGGATAACACTGCTTGCCTCCGCCTTTTGGCCATTGGGACTAACGCAGCTTGAATGAAGGTATGCAAAGAGCTGTTTGGGCTTCCTGGACAGCTCAGTGGTAGAGCACCTGCCTTGCATATGAAGCCATGAGGCGCTGCTTACACTGTCCACTCGTCAAATTCCATCCAAGTGGCACTGCCCTTTACGATCTCTAGTGCTTATTGCACCCTGGTCCTTGCAACTAGGGGAAGGGGAGGGGGAGAATAAAATAAATATCCAAGTCCCTACCCGACACTACCCGCACGGTAGAGTCCCTACACAGCTCCAAGTCCCTACACAGTATCCAAGTCCCTACACAATATCCAAGTCCCTACACAGCTCTACCCCCACGGCAGAGCCTGGCAAGCTACCCGTGTCCTATTTGATATGCCAAATACCAGTAACAATTATAGACCTCATTCCCATGACCTGATGGAATGGTTTGAGGCTCTTTTATGTTCCTGGAGCAAGCAGGTGCCCTTGGGCTTTACTTGCATGAGACAGGTCATATGGAGATGTTACTGGTGCCTGCTCGAGCAAATCTATGATGAACGGGAAGACAGTGATACAGCGATCCAAGTCCCTGCTCTGTGGTGTGTGTCCGGGGTGTGGTGGGGGGGGGGTGTTGGGCTGGTCCCAGGGACACATATCTGCTGGGATTCTCCCAAGAGCCCCCCTCCCTCTCTCTCTGTGTGTGTGTGAATTCCTGCTTTTCATTCTTTTTAGCATAAAGCTACATGACCACTGAAGAGGGCAGGTTCCGGGGCACCCAAGGAGCCAGAGGAAATGACCGTAGTCCTGTTACTGAACTCCTGGCCGGCTCACCAGAAGGTGTTAGGGTGCAGTGAGTGCTTTGGCAGAAGGAAGTGGGTCCAGGACTAATGAAGACCACCCAAGATCATGCTGGGTCCTGCCAGGTCACTAAGGCACCTGAGACCCTCTTTACCTACTTGGAGTGAGAGCTGGGACCTGTGATTCTCAGGCTGAGGTGATGTTATGCTCTTCACAAAAAAGGAGAACTAGGCCTTCACGTGGGTCCCAGTGTTTCATCTCTATTGCTGAAAAGAATTTCAGGAGAAAATAGTGAAGCAAACTAGTTTTATTAAGGAAAACGAGGCGCCAAGAGTTGCATCGGGAAGTTGATTATAGCACGGTCTCTCACAAGCTGCCTTAGCTCGGGGCTTTATTCGGATCAGAGTGATGCTAGAATATAAAGATTGCTCAAAAAAGTTAGCATAGATCTCCACAGAGAGATTTCTTAAAAATGTTAGCATATAATTCAGTGATTCTACTTCATAACTCCTATACCCCAAACCTAAAAACATTCATTTGAAAAGATATATGCAGGGCCAGAGCGATAGCCCAGTGAGTAGGGCGTTTGCCTTGCACACAGCCGGCCTGCGCTGGCCTGGGTTCGATCCCCAGCATCCCATATGGTCCCCTGAGCACCGCCAGGAGTAATTCCTGAGTGCAGAGCCAGGAGTAACCCCTGAGCATTGCCGGGTGTGACCCAAAAAGCAAAAAAAAACAAACAAACAAAAGATATATGCAAAGTCACTGTCACTGTCACTGTCTTCCCATCGTTCATCGATTTGCTCAAGCAGGCACCAGTAACATCTCCATATTAGCCCAGAGGGTAGGGCATTTGCCGATCCCCAGCATCCCATATGCAAAAGTAAACTTTAAAAAGAACTGAAACTAAAACCAAAAAAGTAAAATAAATTTAAAAGATGCTTGCACACTTCTCTTCATCACAGTGCTTAGTACAATAACCAGGGTATGGAAAATCCAAAAGTTCAATGATGGATGAACGACTAAATAAACTGTGGTGCATGTTCACACGGAATATGATGCAACTATAAGAAAAGATGAAAACACACTGTTTGTTGCAGTTTAGATGGAACTGGAAGGCATCATGCTAAGTGAAACTAGTCAGAGGGGGAAGGATAAATTCCTGACGATCTCCCTCATCTGTGGAGACAAAATAAGGGAACAGTCTGTATTGAACAGTGGCAAACCCTTGGTCTTAGAATACAAACCAATTATCCCAATCCCTGGGTAAGAAGACCAGATAGAGGTGACATAGGACAGTGGCTGGAGAGCAGTGGACACTTTCAGAGTTGGGGACGGGGTGGGGGAGGGGGGTGCTCAATAACTGGCAGCAACTTTGTATTTATGATACCACAAACTTAAACACTATTGTAACTAATTAAACTATAATTAATAATTTTTAATGAGTGTTGCCAGGGCATTGTCAAAGCAAAAGACTTTAAATTCTGGTGGCCACTTGATTCACAGAGACTTATAGGGCTTTCTTGCCTGCTGAACTGTTTCCGGGTAGGTTCTAGCCTTGGGGTTTGAGTTGCCTCTTGAATCTCTTGTGTTATCTGGAGTCTCAAGCCCAACACTAGCAGCAGGATAACTCTTTTCTAGAGCACTTTTGCTTGTTCTGTTTTGTTTTTGTTTTTCAGACCATACCCTCTGGTGCTCTGGGCTTTCTCCTGGTGGCCACGCCCAGGGGACCATATGTGGTGCTGGGAATTGAACCTGAGTCAGCCACATGCAGGCAAGCGCCCTGCCCGCTCGACCCTCTCACCAGCCTCTTCAGATCATCCCTTATCTCTCCAAACGGTTCTTGTTTTATGGATTCCATAAATTCACTGCTGCCAGACTGCCTATCTCACCTAGAAATGGAATGCCTGGACCACGCAGTCCATCTGTTTCCTATTTTAAAGAACTACCATATCGTTTTCCTCCTTTGCTTTGCCGTACATGTAACACCTGGTAGAAAAATCATTGTCTCAGTTTTGACAAACTTGTTAACTTGTTAGTTAGCCAGTGCCTCATTTGCTTACAAAACTGTGACTTTTCTTTCCTCAATAATAATTAAGATTGTAAACCTAATGCTTTTATTTATTTTTTGGAAGCTTGCCACGTGTGTGTGTGTGTGTGTGTGTGTGTGTGTGTGTGTGTGTGTGTAGCTGGGGGAAGAGTCTGGAGGGTGATGAAGGACAGTTAGGATAAAGAAAGGACCAATATGACAATAATAGTCATAAATGATCACTCTGGACAAGAACTGTGTGTTGAAAGTAGGTACATAACCCCTCAGTATCTGTATTGCAAACCATAATGC
This sequence comes from Cryptotis parvus, assembly GCA_021461705.1. Taxonomy (NCBI): domain Eukaryota; kingdom Metazoa; phylum Chordata; class Mammalia; order Eulipotyphla; family Soricidae; genus Cryptotis; species Cryptotis parvus. The sequence continues at coordinate 10,570 of JAJIBD010013225.1, read as the reverse complement.
CCAAGGGGAGGGAGAGAGAGAGAGAGAGAGAGAGAGAGAGAGAGAGAGAGAGAGAGAGAGAGAGAGAGAGAAAGTAGTAAGGTGCCTGCTATAGGGCACAGGAGGGGGGAACTGGACATTGGTGGAGGGAAATGTGCACTGGTGAAGGGACTGGGTGTTAAAGCACTATATGACTTTGTAACTGTGTCTCACTGTGATTCAATTAAAAGATATAATGCTTTGATTTCTTTCCCCCTCCCAATTTCTATGCAGGCACCATGATTTGCAGAGCTGTGAATAGTGTCTCCGGCATTCAGTGTTCCAGCCGCCGCCCCACCACAGAGTGCCAGCATCTCACCAGCACTCCCGCCTCCACCCCAGCCCCGACACATCTGTCACAGCAGACACTGGCTAACTTCTGGGCCCTTGTGGGACAGGTGATTCCCAGCACCCCAGATGGTCCCTCAGTACCAGCAGGAGTGATCTCTGAGCATAGAGCCAGGAGGAAGCCCACAGACCACCAGGTGTCTTCAGCGTTAAGGCTGGCTGGTTATTCAGCGGCTCAGGTAGGAACAGCTCTGCAGGCTGCAGAGGGCCCAGAGCCAGGAAGGCTGCGTGTGGAACAAACAACCCGGGTGAGTGCTCACAGCTCTGGGAGCTGGCCAGTACCTGCTGCACTCCTGCTGCTGCAGAGCTGACCGCCTGCTGTCCCCGACTCAGAGCTGCTTGTCCCGCTGTTTCCTCTCTGTCCATGTTGTGGTCTTTCTCGCTTGGTCTTCATTCCCCGATTGAACTGAAGTGTCAGTCTGAATTCCGGTGCTCAGTCACGGGTGCCCCACTGCTTGCCGCTCTTGGGTGCTCGGCGCTCGCTTGGTCTTACCTCACTGCCTCTCTGGTGCTTTGCCACTTCTTGTCTGTCAGCATGTATGTGTGTGTGTGTGTGTGTGTGTGTGTGTGAGAGAGAGAGAGAGAGAGAGAGAGAGAGACAGAGACAGAGACAGAGACAGAGAGACAGAGACAGAAAGAGTCAGAGAGAGCTATTATCTAATGTTCTGCTTCTACATCTTATTCATCCCCACCCTTAGCTATTTCTGTAACCTGATTGGCTGCATGCCATGTAAGCAAGATTTAAAATGACCAATCAGGCTCCAGAGAGTTAATACAGGGGATAAGGCACTTGCCTTGAATATGGTTATCCTTGGTTTGATTCCCAGCACCCCAGATGGTCCCTCCAGTACCGGCAGGAGTGATCTCTGAGCACAGAGCCAGGAGGAAGCCCTGAGCACCATCGATGTGGCCCAACCCACACCAAATAAAATAAAATAACCAATTAGACACCCTAGATCATCTTCCCCGCTTCACTTCTCCTGTAACAAGCACAGTTCTGTAGGGTTCTTCTGCCTTGCTTTTATTTTAGAAGACAGATTTTTTTTTTCTGTTAAGCGCAATTTTATTGATATTCAACAGCTGTCCTTCTAAAATTTTTTCACAAAGGAGCAAGTATGCCATATGAAACCAATATGAAATAAAACGGCAGAGCCTGGCAAGCTACCCGTGTTGTATTTGATATGCCAAAAGCCAGTAACAATTATAGACCTCATTCCCATAACCTGAAAATGGAATGGTTTGAGGCTCTTTGTGTTCCTGGAGGGAGCAGATGCCCTTGGGCTAAACTAGCATGTGACAGGACGTATGGAGATATTACTAGTGCCCGAGCAAATCGATGATCAACAGGAAGACAAGTGATACAAGTGATACAAGTGATGAAATAAAAATCAAATGGTTTATTTAAAACAGAAAACAGGGGTGATGAGCATAACCCCGTGTTATATACATGCTTTGCAGGTCTAAGTACCTGGGTTTGGTTTCCTGCAGCTCAAAATTAATTAATTCATTAATTAATTTTTAAAAAAAGAAAACAACTTAGGAGCGGGAGCAATAGTATAGCAGGTAGAGTGCTTGCCATGCGTGCAGTTGACCTCAGTTGATCTCCAGCACCCTGAGCCCCACCAGGAGTGATCCCTGAGTGCAGAACCAGGTGTAATCTGAGTACCACCAGGTGTGGCCCCCAAACCAAAAAAAATAAATGAATAAAAAGGGAACTTTAATGTCTTCTAATGAATCCAACAAAAACTTTTTCTCTCGCTAAGAGTCCATTTCTCAATACTCTTATTGGGCCAGAGAAATAGCTCAAAAGTCTGTAGCCCATGCATGCACCAGGTGGGCTCCCAATTGCTTCCAGGTGTGGTCGTGGTGGTCCCAGCACCACCAGGGACAACCCCAACCAACCCCCCCAAATTATCTAATTACTGAATCTGAATGTTTAACACTGGATTCTTTAGTAGCTACACTAAAGTGGCGTAAGAAACACTGCCTTTAGAAGCACATTACAATGGTTCTAAATTATCAAAGGAAAAATGACGTTCCCTCACTCGCCAACAAAGATCTACTGAGCAAAACACACCAAGCTATAGGTGTTTGGGATCTGGCCTATCAAAGACCAACAAGCTCCCTGCCCTCCTTGTGCTGGCATTCTAGAGCAGAGTGTCAGACAGTAAATAAACAGACATAAACAAAGAATGACAGGGTGTGGTGTGTGTGGTCCAGAAAAGAATCAGCCAGATAGAATGCTCTAGGCATCCACTGTAGGTGGTGAACTAGCATCTCTCCTGAGCAACCAGAATGGCACAAGTTATACACCACCCTGGACAGAACAGAGAAAGTGTTTGGAACATTTTCTGTGCGGTGTACCTTCCATGAAAGTATGGTCTGATAAGTATTAAAAGAGAAGAATGAGACCCTTCTTTCTGTTTCTGTTTTGGAGCTACACCTGGCATTTTTCAGGGTTTACTCCTGGGTCTGTGCTCAGGGATCATACTTGATAGTGCTGGGGGACCATATAGTGCCAGGGATCATATCAGCATTAGCAGGACACAAGGCCAGCACGCTTCCTGCAGGACACAAGGCCAGCATGCTTCCTGCAGGACACAAGGCCAGCACGCTTCCTGCAGCACCATCTCTCCCGTGACCCTGCTCTGAAGAGTTGGTGGGAGGAGAAGGCTCCCCTATGGGACATTACTTGAGACCTAAATGATGAGAGCCAGGCATGGAAAGAGAGGAGGGAAAAGGCAGTGGAGGGGGGAGAAAATGAGGGCAAAGCTCTTAAATGGAAAATGATGTGGGAAGTTTTTGAGGCAGAAAAGCAGCAGTTGTGAACTACAAAGGGCATTTTCTAAGATAAAAGTAAAAAATTAAAAAGGCCAAGGGTGGGCCTGGTGGGGCCAAGGAGATGGTAGATCATCTCAAGTACTGATACAGTATAAAATACTGAAGGAATAGAAGTGAAAAGAACCAAAGACAGAAACATAGCCAGAGTGCTTTGTTAGCAATAATGAAAATACCCACTTGCAGACATTAAAATGAAAAGTTTGATCCCCCTTACCCCTTGCATTTCTCAGTAAACCAAAATACATTTTGGAATGAATAGATTTCTTTGCATCTCCAGTAATATGATTGTTCAAAAACTAGTTTCAGGTCGGACCAATAGCACAGCAGTTACGGTGCTTACCTCGCACACAGCCAACCCAGGTTCAGTTCCCACCACACCATGTAGTCTCCCCAGCCCTGCCAAGACTGATGCCTGAACACAGAGCCAGGAGTGAGCCCTGAGCACTGCAGAGAGTAGGCCGAAAACCAAAAATACAAAACCAAAACAAAAAGACTGAGCTTCATCCTTAGATCTCGAGTCTGAAACTTTAACTCAGCCTCCCAGGCATAGTGCACCTGAAATGTGCATCGCTTCCATGACGGGCCTGTATTCTGAACACACAGTTTGGCCTGGCTGGCCTCCGTCAACACCAGTTCACCACCGACTTCCCTCCAGAATGTGTCATGTCACAGACACATCAGCAATGATGAGCTGAGGAGAGCAGCAAGCTGTGGAAACCAAAGTATACCAACCCCTCCAAGGACCGAGTCAACCAGCTCTAAATCCTGAGTGTTGGCAGGAGTCTAGCTCTCCAATCCCAGTTAGAAATACTATTGGTATCATAATATGTACATATATATTTATGCCATGCAAATAAATGCAGTCATTCTGTATCTGTCTCTCTCCTTCTGGCTAATTTCGCTCAACATAATCTTCTCCATGTCCATCCATTTATAGGCAAATTTTATAACTTCATTTTAATGCCAACCTAGAACTGAGCATTAAATAGAGGCAAAAGGATACACATGACAACCTTTTAATGTATGTTCTGTAATCCATAGTCTGGAAGGGAAGGAAAAGAGAAAGAGAGAGAAAGGGAAAGAAATAAAGAACATGCCATGGAGGTGGGCTGGGGAAGGGGGAGGGAACCTGGGATGTTGGTGGTGGGGAGATGGGCACTGGAGGGACGGGTGCTGGAACACTGTATGACCAAAACCCAAACATGAACTTTTTAATTATATATCTTTTTATTTGTATATCTCACGGTGGTATAATAAAATACTTAAAAAAAAAAAAAGAAATACTATTAACCATTCATGGGGCGGAGTGATAGTACAGCGGGTAGGGCATTTGCCTTGTGTGAGACCAGACCCAGGTTCGATCCCCAGCATCCCATATGTGTTGTCTCCGAGCACCACCAGGAGTAATTCCTGAGTGCAGAGCCAGGAGTAACCCCTGAGTATTGCTGGATGTGACCACCCCCTCAAAAAAGAAAGAAATTCTATTAACGATTCACTGAATGGTGCCAGAATCCAGAATAGAGAAAGGGGATGTTGAGGGCCAGAAGAATGAGTAGGGAAGTCTCACGTGTCCAGGATGACTTGAGAATGAAGGCATCTGCCTAGTAAGCTTCTGGGGCAAGGCCAACTCCTAGAAGACCAGAGAGAGCATTCAAGTTTGGAGCTAGATGCAAGAAGCGAGGCATCTTCCTGTTTTGTTCTTCCGGGAAGAGGAAGGACCCTATCAGGAAACAGAAGTCTCAGGATTGGGTCCCCATGTTTGGGGAAATAGCCCGTTTGCCCAGGATCATTGAGCCACAGAGGACAAAGTGAGGAGCCAACCCCCCACGTGGCAGTTTTAAAGTCTCTCCACTGTGCAATGGGGGGTTTATCCCTGCATCACTCTCCCCCAAACCTTTTTAAAACTTGGCTCTGATGAGCGTGGTGTGTCTTAGTGATGGGGTGGCCTTCACTGTCCTATCTGACAATGTGTCAGGGACTCCATACCCCAGAGATGCCTGACTCTATAGAGCCTGCCAGGCGACACACTCTGGCTGAGAGATGCCCCCTTCTGGCACTCGGGAATGATGACCTGTTTCGCAGCTGGCATCACATGGTCTCTAGCACTGTGGTCCAGCTCATATCTTTCCACCCACCCTAACCCTAGAGGATAATTATCTGTTTGAAGTTAGTGTAGTGTTGCACAGAAATGAGTCATCCAAATTCGTATGTATTAAGTCCAGTCCTCATTGGCCAGGCAAATAGGTCACTGAACAATAATGCAGATTATGGCTCTTTGGCTGTGCATGGAGCTGATGAAAATCACACAGCATTGTAAGAAAGTTCCAGCCTCGCCTATGGATAGTGAGTTTGGGAAAGGAGGAACTAGTGGATTTATCTTTGTGTCCCTTTGTCCAGCAGAAAACCGAGTACATAGGTGTGCCTCCTGAATGTTTGTAGAACAATCGAGTAAAGAGTCATGCAGGGGCCCAGGTCAGCTTCATGACGAAGCACCTGCCTTGTCAGCAAGCATGAGGCGTGAATCCGATTCCTAGAATCATCCCATATCCCACAAGAGTCATCTCAGCAGCCCTGCTTTGTGGGTGCCCATGCCACAACCAATCTAGATTTCCTGCACACACACAATTGGTGACTTTGTTGTTCTCAAACGAACAAGTGTGTGGATGAACCAGATCATTGCAATAAAATAACAAAATGGGGGTGTGGGGTGTGCAGACCCACAGCAAAATTTAATTGGTGCTTGAATTTAATAAAATCATGGTGTTCTTCTGTTGATTTTTGCTTTAACTACTCATTCCCATTTATTTTCTAATGGTATTTTGACTTGCTATTGTTTTGGGCGTACCTGTTTTGCTGAGTACCACACCTAGCAGGTCTTACTCTTGATTCTGTGCTCAGAGGTCATCCTGGCAGTGCTTGGGTGACCATATATGGTGCTGAGAACTGAACTAGAGTCAGTCAGTCATGTGCAAAGCAAGTGCCTTACCTGCTGTACTATGTCTATGACCCAATGTTTAGTTGTTTTAATGAGAGCCAACTCTCATACTATCAGTTCCTCCTACCCTCCTCTGGCTTCCCAAAATGAATGCATGAATTCTCTATTGGACAATCAGCTGCTATGATAGTTTTAGGGACATAACTCAATTGTACTGTGGAAAGTCAAGGGGGGAGAAAAGTGACTGCCATAGAGGCACGTTGGGGAGGAAGAGGAGAGAGGGAGAGAAAACTGGGTCACTGGTGCTAGGAAATGTACACTGGTAGAGGGACGAATGTTGGAACACTGTGTGACTGAAACCCAATCATAAACAGCTTCGTAATGATATACATTGTGGTGATTTGATAAAAAATAGAATTTCTTTTTAGGTCTCAGAAATCAATAATTTGCTGCTAGGCTGGTAGAATATAAACTGCTGTTCATCATCATGGGAGAGGCTGAGAGAGAAAAAATGTCAACATTCAATATGCTAAAAATAAAGAAATGAAGATCACAGACCATGTAAGTGGGACTCCTAGATCAAGCTCGTTTCTGACACCCAACGTAAAAGCTTATTCAAGTCACTAAAGATTCTATCTTTAAATTGATGGTTCAGAATCCCAGTCTAAGGTAAATATTTACAATTTCCAAGAAAAGACAATAAGTTAACCTAGTTGATTATTCTTCGTTTGATTTTGGGCCATATCCAGTGGTGCTTGAGGAACCATGCAGTGATGAGGACTAAATCTAGGGCTCCCACATGCAAGGCACGTGTTCCAGCTCTTTTAGCCATCTCCCTAGCCCTAGAGTATTTTCTAATTCAGAGATTAAATGTTTCCCGATTTTTTGACATTATAGTATTTACGAATTGAGGGTGATAATAGAAAGCAAATGTCTTTTTCTGGTTGTTCTCAGGAGATTAGAAAGTTGGTGGGTCCTTTGTCTATCCCTTAGTCTTAATTCATGCTGACTGTCACAGTCAACTGTCATTGATCAGGTTGTTTAAACAACGGACAGTTTCTCATATCCCCCAGCTCTTGGGAATCTGTGATCAGGATTCCAGAATTCTCATGTTGTAGCAAGAACAAGAATTTCCTGGCTTGTTAATATGGTGTCTCTCTGTATCATTCCAATTTTAGTATATGTGCTGCAAGGAGACTCACAGACATGGGGCAGAGCTGCTACTGGCTCTCCCTGTGCTCAACCACTCACGAGGCACCCGGGAGGGATGGCAGGTTCTAGCCCTGGCCCGCCACCCCAGCAGAGCCTTGTAACCAGCCAGACGCCCCCACTCCATGAGGGCCTCCATTTTCCACATCCGGACTTCCCTCTCCTCAGAACTCCACCCAGCAGACCAGCCTATCACAGCCCGGCTCATCGAGATCCATCCTGCAGCAGTCTTTTTTAAATCTGGCCCAGGTATGCTGATCCAGAGACTCACAGACATGGGGCAGAGCTGCTACTGGCTCTCCCCTGTGCCCAGCCACTCAAGGCGCCCAGGAGGGATGGTGGGTTCTAGCCCTGGCCCGCCACCCCAGCAGAGCCGTAACCAGCCAGACGACCTCCACTCCATGAGGGCCTCCATTTTCCACATCCGGACTTCCCCCTCATCAGAACTCCACCCAGCAGACCAGCCTATCACAGCCCGGCTCGTGTGCGCCACAAGTGGCCACACATTTCATCAATAAATGCTGGATTTAGAGATGACTACAAGAGTATGCTACCTGCATGGCAGAGCCTGGCAAGCTACCCGTGTCGTATTTGATATACCAGATACCAGTAACAATTATAGACCACATTCCCATGACCTGATGGAATGGTTTGAGGCTCTTTATGTTCCTAGAGCAAGCAGGTGCCCTTGGGCTCTCTACTTGCATGAGACAGGACATATGGAGATGTTACTGGTGCCCGCTTGAGCAAATCGATGATGAACGGAAGACAGTGATACAGTTAATATGATGTGTAGTATGCACATGGCAGAAAGAGGGGAGGGGAAAGCTAGTTCTCTTCCTCTTCCCTTTCCTTCTGGTCTTTGGATAGAGCCACGGCCAGTGGTGCTCAGGGGGCTACACTCAGCTCCCTGCAGCTGAGAGCAGGAGCCCAGTCCTGAGAGCTACCTACCTCCTGGCCTCCACACCAGGTTTTATGTTACTGATTGTCCACCTGCCCTGCCTCCCTTTCTGTTGTGTGTCAGTTTGCACACTCTTGTTGTGGCTCACACATGCCTGAGTGCGGCACTCAGGAGAGATGGCACACTTTGTTCACTGTGTTGTGGGGCCAGGGTTACCAAGCAGAGCTGCTGGGCTCACACTCAGAGGCAGGCATAAGGGCAGGGCCAGGGATGGAACTCAGGTCCCACACTCACTAACAAGGCAGGTGCTCTGCCGCTGAGCCATACGTGGCCCCCACTGCCATCTCCATGGAAAGCAAGGAAAGAAAAAGAAAAGGAGCCTTAAATTAAAGTCTGGTTCTAAAGCACATGCACGTGAAACACTCTACTTGGATATGCAGGTGAAATAGAAGGATGAGGCTTATATTTCGTTTTTGTTGTGGTTGTTGTGTTCGGATTTTGGGTCACACCTGGCGATGCTCAGGCCTTATTTCTGGCTCTGCACCCCTGGTGGGCTCAGCAGACCATATGGGATGTGGGGTTTAAACCTCCTTCTGCCACATTCGAGACTAGCACCTTACCTGCTGTACTATGGCTCCGGCCTCTGCATCTTTCATTTCTTTGTTTGCTTATACCGCATCTGATTCCAGAAGGGACTGGAGTAAACTAAGATCTTTCGATGTCCTGTGCACGTTGCAGTCCTCATTCCCAAGTCCTCTCTAGGGACACCCTAAAGGGAAATCCGGGCCATCTCTCTCCTGCTGTGGGGTCACGTGGAACCGCGAAGGTTCAAGCCTGGCTTCCTCCAATGGCACTGGCACCGGAAGCGGAAGTGTGTGGCGGGGAACAACCCGCCCAGGGAGCCTGTGGTGGGGGTGGGGGGCTAGTGCTGCTGACTCCAGCCCCCTTTGTTTCAACTGACCCTTCACCCCACCACGGCTGGGCTTGCTGCCGACCTCCAGGGGTGAGGGAGTGGAGGAAGGGGCAAGAAAGAAGGTAGAGAAGCAAAGCCCCCGTGGGGCAGGGAGTGGGGAGGAACATTCAGGGCCGAGGAGCCGGCAGAGAAGGGAGGGGAGCTCTGCTATAAATAGTGGATCTCAGTCAGAGGCAGGAGAGAGGGAATTGCTGCTTGCTTAGGCATTCGCCCAGAGGGAATGTTTACTCATGGCTTAATGGCCAGAATGAAGTTAGTGTTAAAGCAGAAATGAAGTCATGTTCCAGGTTGGAGGTGGACCTGGTGGGAGAGTGGACTCGGGGTGTGGGGGAGGGGAGAGAATGGGTGTGGGGGGTGTGGGTCACACCCAAAATCCACCAATGCTCAGCCACAGAGGTGGACACGGCTACCGCCACCTTGAAGGTGGGCTTCTTCCCTTCCTGTCTGACCCAGGGGCGCTGCCCAGCTTGCTGTATGCTTGCTTTTGCCTCGGCTGGTCAGGTTAGGGGCTGTTTTCTGCTGTAGCCATGGAAAAAGTGGAATATATTCAGCTCACTTATGACTACATTCAGTGCTGTGATGTGGTCTTAGGCCTCACCTATGTTGGCATGCACATATGTGCACATACTCTGCCCCATGAGGTACACTCATGCACACGCACACACGCACACACACACACACACACACACACACACATCAGCCAGGCCATTCGTCCCGCTAGCATTGCTCACTCTCTGCCAGCCTTCCTTTCCTCACCCTCAGTGGCTCAGACCAAGCATCAGCTATTCAGAGATGTTTTCCCCACTGTCCTGTTTCAGAGTTCCTTGCCTCTCCTCTCTAAGCAATAAGTCCTTTGATGTATACTCACTTGTTTGCTTCTTTGCATCTCCCCACCAAAAGCCCTCCCACTCCCAAACAGTAGGAATGAATCTGTGTCCTTCAGTAGTAACTCTGAAGCCAGCAGCTGACTCACAAACGAAGGCCACTACCTGTTAGAGGAGCGAATCAATGCATTAATACCTCCTGATAAGATCTTGAATGTGTAAGGCCTAAGAGATAATACAGCCAGGGCTACAGCAGGTAGGGCATTCGCCTTGAAAGCAGCATCCCATACGCACTTCCGTACTGCCAGGAGTAATTCCTGAGTGCAGAGCCAGGAGTAACCCCTGAGCATCTCCAGGTGTGACCCAACAAGCCAAAAAAGATAGAACAGCCAGTAGGCACTTGTCTTATATGCATGGCACCATATATGGTCCCCTGAGTACCTGCCATGAGTGATCCCTGAGCACAGAGCCAGGAGTAAGCCCTAAGCACTGCTGCGTGTGACTTAAAAAATTGTAAAGTA
>JAJIBD010013224.1:0-24742 GCA_021461705.1 Cryptotis parvus | reverse complement strand
CGACTGCGTGCAAGGCAAATGCCCTACCTGCTGGACTATCACTCGGCCCTGTTGAGTGTATTTTTAAATGTTAGCCATGTTTGTGAGAGCATCAGTATATCATTCCTTCTTATAGACAGATGTAGAAAAACCACCTGCCATCCATTTACCAATGAATAGATGCCTGTGGTGTTTTCCACTTTTTAGCTATTTTGATTAATGCCACTATGAACATGTGTATGCAAATTTTTTTGTGAACATAGTTTTTAAACTCTCTTGGTTCTGTACATCTAGTGAGAAATTGCTAGGTGTTTGAATTAGATTTAAACAATCTGGTTAAATGACAAACGCCAGATAGAAAATCAGGCAACTAAGTCCTGTGGTAACGCTAACTTTCTGAGGGACTGCCCAGCGTTTCCAAGGTGTCTGCAGCCATCGCACAGCAAAGTGTGCAGCTTTCAGGTTCTCCACATTCTTGCTGTATCTCTCTCACCATTTTCTCTGAGTCTTTCCTTTGAAAGAACAATAGAAAAATGAAAAGACAAACTATTTAATTGCAAATCCTACATCTTGAAAGTCTAGTAGGCCTAGTATCCAACTGGATCCCATGGGGCGTCAAAAGATCACGTGGCCGCCACCCCTACAAGATGGTCAGACTTCTTCGTCAAGACCCTGAATGAACGGTTTGAGGCTCTTCATATTCCTGAAGCAAGCAGAGGCCATTGGGCTACACTGGCACGTGATAGGGTCAATGGAAATGTTACTGGTGCCCCGCTCGAGCAAATCGATGAATAACGGGATGTCAAGTGATCCAGTGATTGTTCTTTGAACCAAGGGGGTTTTGAATTTTAATTAAAAACAAGCTGTTTTACTGGATTTTAGGAAGGTTTTGGGCCTGAGATGTGGCTCCAGCCCTACCGACTTCACATGTGTGAGAACCTTAGTTCAACTGCTGTTCACCAAAAAAAAAACCAAAATAAACTAAACTCTTTCCTAGGAACTAGGCAAAAAAAAAACCCAAAAATAAACAACAAACAAAAATAAACTAGGCTCTTTCCTAGGAACTAGGCTCTTTCCACATGATCACATGTCTGTGCCTTTCCTTTTATTTTTTTATTCCCATGAAATTCCATGGTATTTTTTTTCTTCCATAATTTTATTGAAGCAATATATATTTTTTTTTTTTTTTTTTGGGTCAACCTGAATGCTCTGGTTCTCCTGCTCTCCGGAATTACGGTGCTCAGGGGGACCATTGGGTGCTGGGGATCGACCGGGCGCCGGCTGTGGCCCGCCCTGATTTTTAACAGATTCTGTTCTTTAGTCCCAGTGACCCTCAACCTTTTTTATGAATAATTTCTAGAAGTGGGCTTGCTGGACAAGAGGGAGCATGTGTTTTCGGCAATTCCTAAAAAGCAGTATAACTGCCCATTTTCTCCCACACACTCACACTATTCAGGCTTGGGTAAAATTTATGTTTTATGGAAAATTCCAGTAGAACAAGTAAAAGAAAATGACTTTTTACTTGGTCAGTTCCCACCAAATGCAGTCAGGGTACACAAAGTCTCTACTTTTCACAAATGAAGTTTTAAGAAGCAGAATTTAGGGTTCCAACTTGGATCAGAACATTAACCAGCTTGCTTACCTATCCTTGCACCTGTGTTTCAGCTGCGGGGCAACACACATATTTTCAGTGTTGGAAGAGAAAGGAATGCAACTTCTCAAATATTTCAAAGATCCTAGGGGAAAACCAGCTGAAGTACAGATGCTGCCAGTATGACCTGTGTAACAAAGATCTACCCGGTGATGCGCCTATCACATCAGGAAAGACGCTTCTGCTGGTAGTCCCGCTGTTGGCAGCAGCCTGGAATATGTGCTTTTGAATGAACACTCTCATTTCTGTTTTTGCCTTATCTCCTTTGCTGCTGCCTTCCTAAAGCTTCCTTTCAATTCAGTCCAGTAGGAAAGAATAAAGTTAGTAGATATAGAGGGAATCAGGTGGGAGATTCAGAAGACCAATGGTAGAGAAGCCCCATTTGAAGGAAGTGTGGGGAGGCATGTGTGATTTGAGCTAGATTGTATGCTTCTTCCTTGCTCATTGTAAGGTTCAGTGTTGCACTGGCCAACTGCAGAGTCGATTCCCTGAGTGCGACTCTCAGATACTTCCCTCTAGATCTCTGGTTGTATATAAGTAGGGCATAGACATGGCAAATGTTACAGATGTTGGCCGTCAGTCAGAAGCAATGAAAGGGTTTGGGGGCCTAAGAGGCAGTACAAGGGTTTAAGGTACTTGGCCTTGCATGTCACCAATGCTTTGATCCCTTTCACTGTATATGGTCCCCTGAGTACCACCTAGGAATGGTCTCCTGAGTGCAGACCCAGAAGTAATCCCTGAGCACTTCTGGGGGTGATCCCAAAATCAAATATATTCATATATATCTTTAAATCGCTACTTCAGAGTGATTTAGAATGACTTGACTAATTTTCAAAGGTTCCCCTATGAAAAAGGATGTAAACTTTATAGATGACAGGCTATGGAAACATAAGGTCTGCTCCAGAGAGGTAGCAGTGATTAAGACGTAAGCTTTTCTATGCTCTTGAGCGTCCTTTAACTTAAAAAGAAAACTTAATAGAAAAAAAATGAAAAGTGTTAAAATTATTCCACCCGCCACCTTTCTTGTGTTGGAATGTTGGGAAATCTTGACTTTGTCACGTGTGGTTAAAGATGGAGCATTTCAACATTTTACGTTGTGTGACCTGCAGTATTGAGTGTGCTTATTTAAAGTGTTTTGTTTCAATATGGGTATGAAGACTCCTAATATATGGGTATCTACTCTATTAGTGTAATGAGAAGAGCCTTTGCTGTAATCTGGGACTTCCCAGTCGATTATCATTAGGGATGTGTTTGACAAGCTGACAAGCATGTTAATTTCTAGCTGAATTGGCACAGATTATATTTTTTAAAAAAACAACTACAAAGTCTGTTGCATAATCATTGCATAATCACTATGCCTGGGATTTTGGAAACCCTATCAGTGTACTATAAGGTGAGATACCTTCTCATGAAGAAGAGTTTTGCCTTTTTCTTGTAGGTGCTGGGGATTAATTCTCAAGATCTTGTAGAGTTAATAATATTTGTGTTCTTATCATTTTAGCTGTATTTAATATCATAGTCTGATCTTTATAGGCGAAGGTGGAATTTCTTAATGCTTTTTTAAACACTTGATTATGTAACCTATTAGACAAATGGGAATGAATGATGCTGTTCTGAAAATAAAATCTAATCCATAGATGATTATCGTTATTGACTCAAAGAATAGCAAGATTTGCACCCTGCCTAATGCAGAGAGATTTGGGGCAGTTTTGTCTCCCTGATGCCAGACTAAGGCACAGACAGATGAAGACCAGCAGATAAGAAATAATTTAAAGGGGCCAGAGCAATAGCCCAGCGGGTAGGGTGTTTGCCTTGCACGCAGCCGGCCTGTGCTGGCCGGGTTCAATTCCTGGCATCCTATATGGTCCCCCAAGCACAGCCAGGAGTTATTCCTGAGTGCAGAGCCAGGAGAAACCCCTGAGCATCACCGGGTGTGACCCAAAAAGCAAAAAAAAAAAAAAAAAGAAATAATTTAAGGACAGTGATGGAAGGTCTGGCACACTTTGGTGGTGGTGAGGTACAGTAACTATACATCAGGGGCCAAATAATATTACAGCAGGTTGGATTCTCGCCCTGCATGTGATTGACCTGAGTTTGACAACTGGCATCCCAGATAGTGCCCTGAGTCCCCTAGGAATGATCCCTGAGGACCAGTGGATATGGCACACAAAATAAAGTGTACATTAAGACCATAAATGTTAAAAATATGTTCTTTGCACCTAAACATTTCTGACTGAGACAGCTGGTGAGAAGGCACGACTGACCATTGCTAATTGAACCACATTCCTCCCTGGGCTACAGGAAGAGGCTGAACAAATCCTGGGATTGGAAGGGAAATGGCATGTACATGCTGTAAGTAAAGGAGCTTCTGGCAGTTGGACCTGAAACCATGTTTCTCACCTCATCTTTTTAAAAAATTTTTTTTATTTAAAACATTTTATTCATTTTTTTTAGTTAAATATTTTATTATACCACCGTGAGATATACAATTACAACGTTGTTCATGTTTAGAGGTTTCGGTCACATAGTGTTCCAGCACCCCGCCCTCCACCAGTGCCCATTTCCCACCACCAATGTCCCCAATTCCCTCCTCCCACCCGTCACTATCACTATCACTGTCTTCCTGTTCATCATTTATTTGCTAGAGCGGGCACCAGTAATATCTCCATATGTCCTGACTCATGCTAGTAGAGCCAAGGGCATCGGCTTGCTCCAGGAACATAAAGAGCCTCAAACCATTATTTTAGGTCATGGGAATGACCTAATATAAGTGTTACTGGTATTTGGCATATCAAATACAACGAGCAGCTTGCCAGGCTTGCTGTGCGGGAGGCATACTCTTGTAGTCACCTCCAAATAAAAAATATTTATTGATGAACTGTGCGGCCGCCAGGCTGTGATGGGCTGGTCTGCTGGGTGGAGTTCTGACGAGAGGGAAGTCCAAATGTGGAAAAATGGCGGCCCCCACGGAGTGTGTGTGGGGGGGTCGTCTGGCTTGTTGTGAGGCTCTACTGGGGTGGTGGGCCAGGACTAGAACCTGCCATGCCTCCCGGGTGCCTCATGAACGGCTGGGCACAGGGAGAGCAAGGAACAGCTCTGCCCCCATGTCTGAGAGTCTCTGGATCAGCATACCTAGGCGGATTGAGAAAAAAACCTGCCCCCACTTGTAGCCTGCCTAAATGGCAGGTTCTTTTTCTCTTTTCTCTCTCCCCTCTCTCCCTTTTCCTTCTCTTACACATTGTCCTCACCTCATCTTTATCAGCCAAGCAGGCCTCCTCTGTGTCTCTCTCCTTTGGATGCAGAAGCAAACAGGAGCAAGAACATTAGCAGTTGGCCCCTCAGGCCCTAGAGGAATAGCACAAAACCTTGCACCTTGGGAGGGAAAGTTTTGAAACGCAATTTTCTCCTATCTCCTTGGCACAGTGTTGTTTCCCTATCTGTAGGTCTATATATTTGCACAAACAAGCCAGTGGTTTTCCCCACTCACGATGATTGCTAGTAGCTCATGTGGACTCACCTGTAGGTGAAGGGGTTTATCTTCAGGTTTGTCTCAGGCACCTGAGTTTTCTTGTCTGGTTGTAAACAAAAGCAACTACTTTTTAACTCACTGTATTCCTTTCAGCTGTACAATTGTGTCTTTTTTATTTGTTGAGGGGGTCACACTCGGCAATGCTCAGGGGTTACTCTTGGCTCTGCACTCAGGAATTACTCCTGGCGGTGCTTGGGGACCTTATGGGATGCCGGGGATCGAATCTGGATAGGCCGCATGCAAGGCAGATGCCCTACCCGCTGTGCCATCATTCCGGCCCCTACAACCGTGTCATAATTAGACTATCCAGGATATAGTTATCTTGGAGTTAAGGGGTAACCTCTAAACTCTTTCTCTTTGGGCATATAGGAGCAAGAAAAATCATGTGAACATTTTCAAAAACAGTGGAGTGCCGGAGCCTTGAAAGGCATGAACAGGAACATTGGCAGGAGGCCCAAGTTCAGTTTCTCATATGACTCGATTTCCCAAGAACTGCCAAGAGAAATCTCTGAGCATTGAGATAGGAATAGCTCTCAGAACTGCCAGGTATACATCCCACCTCCAAAAATGTTTTTACTAAAATAAGAAAAACATAATGGAAAATCTCTCCCTAAATCAGGCTCTCTAATAAGAGCTAACATTTGCTTATCATGTACCATGCATGAGTAAGAACTTAGATTGGGGAAGGGAGTGATATTACAATAGGCAGGGCACTTGTCTTACAGACAGCCAACCTGATTCTATCCCAACAACTCATATGGTCCCCGAGCCTGCCAGGAGTGATCCTTGAGCACAGAGCTGTTGGATGACAGGTTTAGCTAGTCTGGGAGCTTTGCTGTTTTACCCAACCACAGCTTAATCTACTTACATGTTCTTAAGCCAAGGTTAATTCTAATGAGATCTCCTATGGAAACATGGATAGAGGGTGTGGCAGTTACAGAAGTCACCTTGACTCTGAATAACTTCTGACTTACTATACATCTACTAAGACTTCTATGTTTTCTAGATTGGGCACAGCTCCTCCTTATACCCACTGCACCCATTGTGGGACAGTTAGAATTTACCAGGAGATTACCATCCTGGCTATGTTGAGACTATCATTAAGATGATAGTATCATACTAGTTTGCCCTCAAGCAGGTGAGTGTGACCCTTTCAGTATACAGAGATCGAGATATTCAGAATCACCCTGGTGCAGATAAATAAGAAGGACCTTATGGGTACCATTTAGATTACATGAAGCCCATGAAATTAAGATGTATTACTTTATATCAGCCCCCTCTCTCCAGTGTTTTACATAAGAGATAATCTCAGAAGAAGGGATTAGTCCATGGCAAAATCCTTTGTTTATACCTATAATAGGGGGTGGCATCACCCTTCTACAAGCTGTTTAGGGTTCTTTGTTGATAGGACCCTCCTGTCACAGATAGGATTACTTTGGTGTATATAAGGGGACTGACTTGAGGCCCCCTTCTCTCTCCCCATTTTTTCCTTCCTTCTTTTGGGTAGGACTCCTCTCGGGTGAGATCCTCTCTCTTTGGTGGGAGACTTGAGCACTCTTGTATGGTCTAAGTTCTGACCAGAGCTAGAGTTCTTTCATTATATTGGATTGCGGTGGTAGAGCTTTTGTACTATTAAAAGCCTTTTTGGATCTGTGCCGGACTCCTGAGTTTTCATCCATTCCCCGTCGGCCTCAGAGGTAGAAGAGAACTTCTGTCCTGACACTGTCGGGGACCCCAGCAGCATCCCGACACAGAGCCAGGAGTCAGCCCTGAGCATCGCTGGGTGCACTTTCCCCCAAGAATAAAAAAACCACCCCCAAAAAAAAGAAGTTAGATGATCCACCCAAGTAAGTACCATTACTATTCCAATTACATGGGAAAAAAAATTTTAGTGCTGGGGCGGGGGGGGGCCGGCGTGGGTTGGTGCGGGGGGCCGGGCGGCGGGGGCCGGGCAAAAAAAATAGGAAAGTTTTTAGCAGATCCAGAGGGTAAATCCAGGCTATAGCCAAAATTCCAGCTCTTAACGTTGCTATGCTTCTAAAAAGGGCAATCTGCTAAGTTTTCTTAGATTCAATACTTGGGTGCCTATAAATTAAGTGGCGGATTAATAGAACAGATTAATAATGCATACACACAGAAACCTCATAGATAAATGAAATTAAGAAGCGGTTAGACTTGAGAGCTTATGAGCCATTTTAGTAAAGGGTGGTAAATTGCAAACAAGAAAGAAAGAGGTGGGTCTACTAGGGGTTGCCTATGTAGGGAGGTAATGTAGGTGGGCGCTGTGGGAAGACTGGCGCTGTTTAATAAGCTGTGCAGAGCTTGGTGCCTTCTCCAGGGCTGAGAGCACCTCTCTTCCTGGTAAGGAGAGGGGAGGACAGCGTGTTCTCTAAGGACAACTTTCATCTTTCCAAAGGGAAATGTAGGCCCTGCTCTTGGCACCCAGTGGGAGGTCAGAGCCCTCCTGGGTCTGCCAATTTTCAGTTCCCTTTAGTGAGAATCACCATTGGGCCAAAATGGTTGTCTGGGGTGATATATTCTGAACCCCTTCAATTCCCATGGCATGTAACACTTCTAAAAGTTTCCTATACTCTAAAAGTCCTACCCTATGCTTAGCCTTCTAGGATCCTTAGGTTGGATATTTGCTCTCACGAAGCTTGGAAAGATGAAGCTTCAGAAAAGCCCCTTGGTGGGGACAGCTGCCCCTCACATGGAGACAGTCCGAGTGCTTCACAAACACTATTCTGCTTTCTCTGTCATCAGAACAACTATGGTGGTCTGGATCTAAATGTTTTACGGAAACTGATACGTTTTCTAATAAGTTTAGGGACACTCATCAATTGTTGGGGGAATGTTGACTGGTACAGCCTTTTGGGAAAACAATATGGACATTCCTCCAAAGATTAGAAATTGAACTCCCATTTGACCCAGCCATACCACTCCTGGGAATATACCCTGGGAAGCCAAAAACACACAGCGGAAATACCATCCCTACTTTTATGTTCATAGCAGCATTATTCACAATAGCCAGAATCTGGAAACAACCAGAGTGCCCGAGTCGATGACTGGATAAAGAAGCTTTGGTACATCTACACAATGGAATACTATGCAGCTGTTAGGAAAAATGAAGTTATGAAATTTGCCTATAAATGGATGGACATGGAAAGGATCATGTTGAGTGAAATTAGCCAGAAGGAGAGAGACAGATATAGAATGACTGAATTTATTTGCATGACATATATATATATATATATACATATATATATATATATATATATATATATATATATATATATATATATATATATGTATTATGATACCAGTATCCAAGGTCAGGCGAAATGTGGATCAGGAGGTCTTGCCAAAGGTGGAAACTACCACAAATATGTGAGAGTAGAGGTTAGGTAAGACAGAGAAACGAACAGTGGACCAATAATTGTTGAAAGTCTATTACAATCTTGGGGGTTGGAGGCGATAGCCCAGCGGGTAGGGTGTTTGCTTTGCACGTGGCCGGCCCATGCCGGCCCGGGTTCGATCCCCGGCATCCCATATGGTCCCCCGAGCACCGCCAGGTGTAATTCCTGAGCGCAGAGCCAGGAGAAACCCCTGAGCATTGCCGGGTGTGACCCAAAAAGAAAAAGAAAAGTCTATTACAATCCATAACATGTAACAGAGGGAAGAGAGAAAGAGAGAGAGAGAGAAAGAGAAAGAAAAGAGATGGAGAACCTGCCACGAAGGCAGGCTAGGGGAGGGGAGGGTACCGGGGACATTGGTGGTGGGAGGTGGGCACTGGTGGAGGGATGGGTGCTGGAACACTGTATGGCTGAAACCCAAACATGAACATTTTTGTAATTGTCAAAAAATAAATAAATTTGAAAAAAAAAAAGAAAAAACCAAGGGAATAGAAGTATCAAACAATGGCAAACACATAGCAATCAGAATAGAAAAGGACATCAAGGGCATCCAGATAGGCAAGGAAGAAGTCAAGCTATCATTATTTGCAGATGACATGATATTATACCTAGAGAACCCTAAACTCTACCAAAAAACTCCTAGAAACAATAGACGCATATAGTAGAGTGGCAGGATACAAAATCAACACCCAAAAGTCAGTGGCTTTCCTGTATACAAATAACGAAAGAGAAGAAAGGGATATTAAGGAAACAATTCCATTCACAATTGTGCCACAGAAAATCAAATACCTAGGAATCAGGCTTAACCAAGTGTGTAAAGGACCTGTACAAAGAAAACTACAAGACACTGCTCCAAGAGATAAAAGAGGACACAAGGAAATGGAAACATATTCCCTGCTCATGGATGGGGAGAATCAACATTGTCAAAATGGTAATACTTCCTAGAGCTCTGTACAAATTCAATGCAGTCCCTATAAGGATACCCATGACATTCTTCAAAGAAATTGACCAAACGCTCCTGAAATTTGTATGGAACAATAAACCCCCAAGGAAAGCTAAAGCAATCCTCGGGAAAAAGAAGATGGGAGGCATCACCTTTCCCAACTTCAAACTGTACTACAAGGCAGTAGTAATTAAAACAGCATGGTATTGGAATAAAAACAGACCTGTGGACCTATGGAGTAGAATTGAGTATCCTGACACCCAACCTCAAACACATGATCATTTAATCTTTGATAAAGGCGCAAAGAGTCCAAAAATGGAGTAAGGAAAGCCTCTTCAACAAGTGGTGTTGGGAAAACTGGGCAGCGACATGTAAAAAAATGAATTTGGACCTGTGTCTAACACCATGCACAAAAATCAGATCAAAATGGATTAAAGATCTCAATATCAGACTTGAATCCATAAAGTACATTTAAGAAAATATAGGAAAAACCCTCCATGACATTGAAGCTAAAGGCATCTTTAAAGGTGAAACATCACTAACAAAGCAACTAGAAGAAAAGATAAACATATGGGACTACATGAAACTAAAAAGCTTCTGCACCTCAAAAGAAACAGTGACTAAGATAGAAAGGCAGTCCACAGAATGGGAAAGAATATTCACCCAATACCCATCTGATAAGGGGTTAATAGCCAGGATATATCAGGCACTGGTAGAACTTTACAAGAAGAAAACAAACAACCCCATCAAAAATGGGGAGAAGAAAAATGAACAGAAACTTCAGCAAAGAAGAAATTCGAATGGCCAAAAAACATATGAAAAAATGCTCATCATCACTAATCATCAGAGAGATGCAAATCAAAACAACAATGAGATACCACTTTATACCACAGAGACTGGCACATATTCAAAAGAGCAAGAACAACAAGTGCTGGCTTGGATGTGGGGAAAAGGGAACACTCATCCATTGTTGGTGGGAATGCTGGCTGGTATAGCCTTTCTGGAAAACAATATGGACATTTCTCCAAAGACTAGAAATTGAACTCCCATTTGACCCAGCCATACCACTCCTGGGAATCTACTCTGGGAAGCCAAAAATACGCAGCGGAAATACCATCCCTACTTTTATGTTCATAGCAGCATTAGTCACAATAGCCAGAATCTGAAAACAACCAGAGTGCCCGAGAATCGATGATTGGATAAAGACGCTTTGGTACATCTACACAATGGAATACTATGCAGCTGTTAGGAAAAATGAAGTTATGAAATTTGCCTATAAATGGATGGACATGGAGAAGATTATGTTGAATGAAATTAGCCAGAAGGAGAGAGACAGATACAGAATGACTGCATTTATTTGCATGGCTCAGATATATATATGTGCATATTGTGATGCCAATATCCAAGGTCAAGTGAAACATGACCTTGTATCAGGAGGTCTTGTCAAGGGTGGAAATTGTCACAAGCTTGTGGGAGTCAGAGGCTGGGTAGGACAGAGAATGGAACAGTGTGCTGACAATTGTCAAGGGTACTAGTGCCAACCTAGAACTGAGCATTAAATACAGGCAAAAGGACACACATGACAACCCTTTAATGTATGTTCTGTAATCCATAGTCTGGAGGGGAAGGAAGGGAAAAGAGAGAAAGGGAAAGAAATGGAGGCGGGCTGGGGGAGGGGGAAGGGAACCGGGTAGTTGGTGGTGGGAGATGGGCACTGGTGCAGGGATGGGTGCTGGAACACTGTAAGACCAAAACCCAGGTATGAACTTTTTAATTGTGTATCTTTGTGATTGTGTATCTCACGGTGGTATAATAAAATACAAAAAAAAAAAAAAAAAAAGTAGGGATGGTGTTTCTGCTGAAAAAAAAAAAGGCAAACCCTTGGCCCTGGAGTGCAAAAAAAAAAAAAAAGAGAAACAAAAGAAAGTTCCAAAGAAAGCATTTGTTATCTCAGGATTATAATGATAGATACATAGTTATTCAAATTTGTCTTCAGGCTAAATCACTAAACGTTTACACTGATGCTCCAGGGAGATAGTGACGAATATTAAACAGAAAGTGAGCCAAGCATGCCACTAGGAACTGGATAAAATCTGAGTGCAAGAAACATTGTATGACCCTGTGTCATACCAAATCAGAGGAGGAAATTGATGCCATTATTTTGTCATTTATCTCTCAAACATTTTAGCTGTGCTATAAATAGAAAGTCTATTTGCAAAATTTTTTAGCTTGAATTGCTATTAAAATCCCTCCTAGAACCTTAAAAAAGTGTGTAATCAGTTTTACAGAAAACAGATTCAGAAGTCAGTTTTCTCGAGCCTACCCAATTCGGACGTCTGCCCCCACCTCATAGATGTGCATGCACACCACTCATATGCACAGTGCACCCTGTATCTAGCCTGTGTCCGTGTAAAATATTCGTGTGTGCATGTATCATGTCTGGCCGACAGCTTCTGGCCTTTATATTTTTGCATAGGAGAGGTTAAGGCAATTTCTGCTCAGTCTACAACTGCCACAAACACTTTATCTAAATGAACTGGGTGCGCCCCTTGCAGCATAGATCCAGCCACCCAGAAAGAATGGATGGACAGGGGCCAGAGAGAGTACAGTGGGTAAGGCTCTTGCTTTGCACATGGCCAACGAGGGTTTGATCCTGGATCCCTCATATGGTTCCCTGAGCACCACCAGGAGTGGTTCCTGAGTGCGGAGGCAGAAGTGAAGCCTAAGCATCGCCAAAGCATCGCCAAATGTAACCCCCCGAGCCCCGCGCCAAACAAGAATGGATGGGCAAAGGTTGGAAAGTACAGTGGGTAAAGGGCTTGCCTTGCACGTGGCAGACCAGGGTTTGAGCCCAGGTTCGTCCTGCAAGCCCCTCCAGGAGTACTTCCTGAACAGTCCTAAGAACTCCAGGGTATGGCACAAAAATTCAAAGAACAAAAGAAAATGGATGGACTGGGTCCCAGGAGACCCCTAATGTGTCCCCCTCCCTTGCTCTAGCACTGCTCTGACGCAGCAAGGCAGTTCCCCAGAACAGAATGTCCCTCCTACCAGCTAGGCGCAGACTGGGAGACACCCTCCAAAGCCAAAAGCAATCATGAGCTGTCCAAAGTAAATTCTGGGGGCCGGGCGATAGCTCAGTGAGTGCAGAGCCAGGAGAAACCCCTGAGCATTGCTGGGTGTGGCCCAAAAAGCAAAAAAAAAAAAAAAAAAAAAAAGTAAATTCTGCAGTATCGCCCGCGGATGCTTCGTTGGTTGCCTGAGAGTCCCTGATCGGCCCGCATTTGGCAGAAATCTAAACTGATTACATCAGATCAATTACAAATTCTGAGTTTGCCACAAACGGGTTGCCTAGAACAGCCTTCGCCAGCCAACTCTGCTCCATGTGGACTAGGGTTTAATTACAAGCTCTTTTCCCCAGACGGTAGCAGCAAGTGGGCGGGTGAGGAATGTCTGCTAGGGCAGGGAACGGGTTTCCAGGCATTCTTATTTTTTCCTATCTAGGAACAGAAGAGGAAGAATAAGGACATTTTCTTTTGAAGTCCTGATCCACTCCCAGCTTCCTCTGTCCAAATACTCCCAAAAGCTTGGGAGGGAGGTGGGCGGGTGGAGATGCAGGGGCGGTCCTGGCTGGGGGCAGAATGGAGCGGGTGCTGCCTTGGGGAGTGTGAGGCGACACCTCACACCTGCGTCAGAGCAGAACCCTCGGCGCGGAGCCCCATTTTGGGTCGCTCCCACGGGACCCACCACTCTCGCACCTGCGGGGCCCTTCGAACCCTGGCGAGGCGCGGCCTGCAGCCGGTGGGCGGGGCGACGCTGGGGCGTGGCCCGGGCTTTGGAACCCCGCCTTTGGGGGCGGGACTGAGGCGGCAGGGTGGGGCCACGCTCCTAGGGGCGTGGCCTGTGGAATTTGCGAATCCCGGCGACTCGGGGCCAGGGCGCGCGTCTCCCGGCGCGGGGTTCCTCCCACGCAGCCTCTCATTCAAACGATGCCGAAGGGCGGGCGCGGCAGCCAGAGCCCCACCATGAGCCAGCGGCCGGCCCCGCCTCTCTCACTTTCCGTCCCTCTACGACCGCGGCATCTCCTCGTCGCCGCTCAGCGACTTCAACATCTGGAAGAAGCTCTTTGTGCCGCTGAAGGCGAGCGCGGCGCCGACGGCCGGGGCGGCCGGGGGCCGATCTGGAGCCCAGGCGCTTCCGGCAGCGGCGCCCCCGCCGCCGCCCCCCGGCCTGGGTCCTCCTAGCGAGCGCCCTGGCCCCCCGCCCTGGCCCTCCGGCTTGGCCTCTATCCCCTATGAGCCTCTGCGCTTCTTCTACTCGCCGCCTCCGGGGTCCGAGGTGGCAGCTTCGCCTCTGGCCCCCGGCGCCACGCCCCCGAGGCTCGCCTGTGCCTCCCACCCCGAGGAGCTGTGCGAGCTGGAGATCCGCATTAAGGAGCTGGAGCTGCTCACCATCACGGGGGACGGCTTCGACTCCCAGCGCTGTGCGTGACCTTCCCGGGGCTACCGAGCTGCCCTTAGAGCCCGCCCCGGGTCCCCCGCCCCGGTTCCCTCCTCCCTGAGCCCCACCTGCAGCTCTTGCTGCTTTGTGACCTCAGGCTCCGACTCCAACCTCCTGTCATCCCAGATCCCAAAACTCCCACTCAGACAGACTCCCTGATCGTGGATTTCAACCGACTCCCTTCGCCCCAATCTCCATCTCCCCCCCCCCCCCCCATCCTCCTGCACCCTCTGCGTAACCGGGCATTGGGCCTCCGAACCTGAAACTTCGTTCACCACAGTCTCTACCCTAGACTTCACGTCTCGTTAAACCCACGAATACTCAATCTTATCTCTGTACCCCACTCCAAGCTGGAGCTCCACTCCTCAGGGACAGCTCCTAATCTCCACGGAGTAACACGCGAATGCTGGCCTTAAACCGGCCCCCTGCGGGAGGGGAGAGGAGGGAGACATAGCTTGAGTCTGTAGGTGAGAATTGCAGGAACAGAGGTTTTGGGAAACCCATCGCTTCTCCATACTAAAAGGGAGTTCCTCTGTAAGCCAGAGAAGACCCCTCACCATCTGATCCTCAGAGTCTAGAGTCTTGGGGTCTGGGACAAGATTCCTCAAGTCCTCAAGCTGATCTTTCTGCTGCAGAAAGATCCAAAGGGCTTCTATCCCGGGAGGACCTAGCGCACTGTGGACCATGCAGTGTTGTTAAGCTGCCCTGTACACTCACCTTTCCCACCACACGTTTAGACAAAAGCTTGTTTTTTAACTACTGCAAGGCAGCTGGTTCCAGAAAGATCACCCCATTACACTCGAAAGCAGGTTACATTGTCCCCACACACATCCCCACAAGGAAAAGGGAATATGAAATCATCTAAATGCTTAGGATCTTGGGGCTAGAAAAATTGTCCTCAATTCACAGCATGGTGGATCGTCCCCTTCCCCATAGCCATGGGGCATAAACGACCCTAGATAACCTGGACATCTAAGTCCCGAATTTCTCCACCACCTGGTCTTCACTTAAACTTCAGCAGCTTGGGCTCCCGGCGCCCCTTCTCCTGTCCCTGCCCCTTTGGGTAAAAATGGCTTTTGGGGCCTCTTGTAGGGATCGCCACAAAGCTTCCCAGATGCTTTAGAGGTGTCTGGAAAGCCCAAGCTACCGCAGCTAAGTGTACTTTGCTCTCCTGCAGATAAATTCCTGAAGGCGCTGAAGGATGAGAAGTTACAAGGACTGAAGACTAGGCCGCCTGGAAAGAAGTCGGCCTCTCTCCTGAGGAGCCGCCCGCCAGGCCCTAGGCAGCCACCTCCTTAGGTGTTAGTGCTTAGATAATGTGTCCCGTTCGTTGTCATTTCAAAGATCGTTATTTTCTGTTCTGTATTTACTGCTGTTATTGTTGCTCCCAGCATGTCCTCTACATACAGTGCCCACGTCCCTCGGTAAATCTCATGGTCTCTTTCTGTTCACTGCCGCTGCTGGGAGACCCTTTGTGGGGGCTGCTTAGGGCGCCCCAGATCAGGGAAGTGACCCTTAATAATGCTGTCAGGGGAGAATTTAGAGAACTAAGGACAATTAATATATAATTATTTAATTAATTAATAATATAGAATTAATGGAGCAGAGAATTAAGAGTTCTCTGCTACATTGTTACTTAGAAAGTCTCTTTGGGGCCAGAGGGATAGCACAGTGGGTAGGGCTCTTGCCTTTCATGCAACTGACCTAGGTTCAATCCCCATCACCACATATGGTCCATCCACTAGCCCACCCGCAGCCCCAGGCAGGGAGTGATCCCTGAATGCTGAGCCAAGAGGAGTAAGCCCTGAGCACTACTGGGGGTGACCCCCAAACAGCAAACAGAAAGTCTCTTTGAGGACTGGAACAGTGTGTTAGTATTATTTCAGGCAGCTTTCATTCTTGGAAGTCTTTATGCTTGCTTTGATTTATAATGGTTTTTGAACCATAAAACCCTTTGATAATATGATCAAAGCCATGGCCCTTTTTTTAGACTAGCCAAGAAAAATTATTGAGGGCTTAATATTAAGACAGGCACCTGTCTCTTGGGATTCGGGTGAGGGGGACACAGGCAGTAATTATTAAAAGCAGATCCTAATACAGTCTCATGGACGATAATATGTAGAGTGTAGGAATAAGAATGAATGGGGGGTGGGGTGGGAGCAAGAAATAGTTTCCTGCCGAGGGATGTATTTGGGGCCCAAGTGCTAGTACAGTGGGAAGGGCGTTTGCCTTACACGTGGCAGAACCGGGTCGATCACTGGTATCCCATATGGTCTCCAGAGCACTGCTAGGAGTAATTCCTGAGTACAGAGCTAGGAGTAACCCTTGAGTATTGCCAGGTGTAACCCAAAAAGAAAAAAAAAAGTGTATTTGAGAGATTTATCTATGAGGGATGTTAAACCAGATCTAGGACTCTGGTTTTTACTGTGAGAAAGATGGAACAAATTAGGCTGTCAGCCAATAAGTGACAGACAGGATTGGACTTACACTATCATGCTGAGAAAAGATTAAGGAAGGAAGCAGAGAAAGTAATTAGGAGGCCATTGTAATGCATAATGCAGCTAATCAAGAAACAGTGGTGTGAAACTGTAGGGTGCAGCCCCATCTGCCCTTTCTCCCTTGCTAGGCAAGAGAGCTTTATGGGGCACACCACTACAGCCAGCTGTCATCTACAAGGAGATGAAGAGGGTGAACAAGTACCGAAAGTACTGGTGTATTTTATGAAGACATTTTGTGGAAGAAATCTTCAAGCATTGGTAGTTACAATACCAATTCTTCAAGCATTGGTAGTTACTCCCTTATGCCCTCACTGTCGGGGCGCCGCGGGGTCCCCAACAGTGCCTGGGAGCGAAGTTCCCTTCTACCTCCGGCCGGCGGGGAAAGGATGAAGACTCAGGAATCTGATGCAGTTTTAAAAGGCTTTACTTATCACAGGTTCAGGCATACAAATCAGCAATAGGAAAAACCCTGTGCTTAGGATTCCTGGCTAGAACCCCAGCCACGTGTAGGCCAAAATGGCGGCCACCACGTGTTAAGGCCCTGTAAAGAGGAGACAAAGACAAGACTCCCAAGAAGGGTGCGAGCTCACAAAGAGAAAGCCCAAAAAAGAGAGAACAAGAGAGGAAGCAGGCTAGTTTTATACCCCTGCAACTCAGACCTCCCTCCCACTATTATGGAAAGCAGGGAGGGTCAAATGCCCTCAGGTAATTTCTCCCAGCACCTCACCTAGGCCCTTTTTATATGCTAATGTCTTGAGCTAAGATCTGCCTGGAAAAGCCTTTATAGGGTAAAGAAGGGGGTTTCTGAGATGGCTTGTCTCGGTACCAAAGTCTAATACTAATGCCAGTTAAATATTTCTTCAAGCCTTCACAAGTCTCGTCTACATCAGGGAGCCATGCTTGCTTGCTTAGAGGCAAACAGCATTTCTCTCTGGTCTAATTATTTAGGGATCCAACATGGCCAGGCAAATATGCTGGTAAGATCTAGCTAGTCCCACGATGATTGTGGTAGCATGAGAGAATATTTATACCAGCTAGCACAGAATACATGGTCAGATAAACTGCCACATTTAGACTACCTCCTTATCTACGAAGTGATTTGCAGGAGGCAACCCAGAGCAGTTGCAGAGGCTCTTAGAGGAGTCCTGCAACACCTCACTATTATCAGAAACTGTAGCAATCGGCCTTTGTAAAGCTAGGACATGCAACTGGGTAGGACATGATGACAGCAAAACTACATTGTTATAGAGACACTGACTTTGCAGGTGTGGGGGGGCAAGACTGACAGGGGAACTTGGAAGCAGTGTTGTCAGTGCCATTATTTTTTGTGTTCATGTAGCCTTATTAAAGCTAGGACTGACTTTGTCACTTGAATTATCAAAGCTAGTAACACCTGGTGCTGATTTAGGAAACAGAAGGAGGAAAAGAATTGGGTACCCAGAACTTTACAGAGCTTCAGATGATATTGGAAGTGGTCTCATGATGTGTCAGTTAATTATCTTTTCTTAGTGGTTTTTTTTTGGGCCGGGGACCCCCTTAGTGGTTTTTACTATGGTCTTTTGATTGGTTATAACTATGATCAGTTGATCAAAATCCTGACCAACTATAACTTGTTTAAAGATCTTCTTTGAGCACTTTTGTTATTTCTTCCTGCCATTTATGACATGAAGTCCCTCTTGAAGATCTGCAGGCATCACCAGTGGTTTGCTAGAAGTTTCTGGAAAGTTACATCTAGAATGAACAGGACTACAGCAGTCAGGATTTGTTTTCTTCACAGGAACAGGCATATGCAAAATGAGATTAAATATGAAGACATGGGGGCTGGAGCGATAGTCCAGCAGGTAGGGCGTTTGCCTTGCATGCAGCCGGCCCATGCTGGGCCGGGGTTCGATCCCCAGCATCCCATATGGTGCCCCGAAAGCACCACCAGGAATAATTCCTGAGTGCAGAGCCAGGAGAAACCCCTGAGCATTGCCAGATGTGACCCAAAAAAGCAAAAATAAATAAATAAATAAATAAATAGGAAGACCTGAATGCTTTTTTCTCCTCTGGGGGAAGAATCCAGCTACAAAGACCATGCTGGTAGCAATAGGTGTGGTGAAAATACAGTGTGCTGAATATGGATATTGAACAGGTATATTTCGACATACCTCTGAATATGTTGAAATGAAACTACTGGGAATTCCTGCTGAATTTGGATGCTGGTGTGTGACAGGCAGAAAATCCCTAGGTATTCCCAGGCTGCTGGTCTGGGTAACTGAAGTACTAAGTTGTAATTGGGAGGGAGGAAAGGGAGAAGATAGCAGTGTTATCCAGGTAAACAACTTTTAACGTATCTGTTAGACGTGGTGGACTGGCGGAGATACTCTGTAGGGAGTGGGCTACATGGGCTACACTTTAGAAGCAGAGCTGGAGTCCAGGTATAATTTGGGCAGAGTAGGGGGCTGCTGATAAGAAGTTGCAATTAAACCTCAGGACCAGGTGGCCACAGCAATAGTACAGCGGGTAGAGTGTTTGCCTTGCATGTGGCTGAGCCAGGTTTGATCCCTGTCATCCTTTGCACACGACCAGAAGTAATTCCTGATTACAGAGTCAGGAGTAACTCCTGAGCATCTCCAGGTTTGACCCAAAAAGCAAATACATATATTTTTATACACATATAAATATACACACATATATGTGTATATATACGCATATATAAATATATATTTATACACATATACACACAAATATATAAATATTTATATAAATATACACATATATACATACACATATATTTTTAATATATATTTAATTTATATATATATATAAAAATTAAAGCTCAGGACCAGATGGGTCACGAAGAAGTGATCTCAGGATAAACAAGAATCAAAATAGGAAATCTGGAGGCTAATCTTGATTAAGCTTCTAAAGAAACCAAGTATGTGTTTAGGAAGGGCAAGTGGTCAAGTCTGACAAATAATACTGAAATGTTGAGTCACCAACTTATCAGGCTTATAGAGGATAAGCCTCAGAATTTAGATCTAGCAGAACAGATGTAGTCTCCATTTTCTTGTCACAGAGTGGCTCTGCGTGTTTAAGCACAACCCTGACTTGGGTAGTGTAGAAGTCAGCAGAAGGAAATAAATTAGAGATCATGGATTTAGACGACCCTTTACAAATAGCTACTAAGGAGAACTGAAAACGAAAGCAACAACTACGAGGTAAATAAGACGGGACAAGTGACGCAGAAGAGGCACCGCTAGGTCAAATATCACAGGGAACAATCCCTAAAGTAGAGTAATGAAAAAAAATTAAACTGTCAACATACAAAGAAATTGTAGTTAAAAAAAAGGCTGTTAGGGAAAATGAAGTTATAAAATTTGCCTAGAAATGGATGGACATGGAGAGGATTATGTTGAGTGAAATTAGAAGGAAAAAGACAGATATAGAATGACTGCATTTATCTGCATGATCTAAATATATATGTATTTTGATACCAATATCCAAGGTCAGGCAAAGCATAAATCAGGAGGGTTTGTCAACAGGTGGAATCTACCACAAATGTGTGGAAGTCAGAGGCTAGGTAAGACAGAGAAGGGAACAGTGTGCTAATAATCGTCGAAAATGATAATACCAACTAGAACTGAGCATTGAATATAGACAAAAAAGATACACATGATAACCTCTAAATGTATGTATTACAATCCACAATGTGTAATAGAAGAGAGAGAGAGAGAGAGAGAGAGAGAGAGAGAGAGAGAGAGAGAGAGAGAGAGAGAGAGAGAGAGAGCCAAAGTACCTGCCATAGAGACAGGCTGGGGAGGGGGAGAGGGAATCAGGGGACATTGGTGGTGGGAAATGGGCACTGGTGGAGGGATGGATGCTGGTACACTGTATGACTGAAACCCAGACATAAACATCTTTGTAATTCTCACGGTCATATAATAAAATATTTAGAAAAAATAATAAAAAAACAAAAATAACTAAGGCAATAATACTCAATACCTGTCATTCCCCAACTCTTATTCTTAAGGTTATCTATTGTATCTGTGTGGTAGAAATGTTATATTGCATGGCTTTGGGAGATACTTCCTAGTTATGTCATGTTAGTGTCTTGAAACTCACCATGAGTATTTACACCAAGGCAGCTGGAAAATGTACAAACCTAGGCTATTTGTGCTCTTTTCATAAGTGCTGGTGACTAATCATTTATTAGCATTCTACTAATTTAAAAAAACTGAAGTTTTTTTTCATTGGGTCATACCCGGCAGTGGTCAGGGGTTACTCCTGGCCCTGCACTCAGGAATTACTCCTAGTGGTGCTCAGGTGACCATATGGGATGCTGGGGATTAAAACCACAGGTCAGCCATGTGCAGTATAAACTGCCTATTATATTGGTGCTCTGGTACCAGAAGTATCTTTCTATTTGTTACTGAACTCAAGAAAAAGCTGTTTTGGAGCATTCAGAGTTGGGCTGAAGGTATAAATAAAGCTCCGAGTTTGCTCTGGTTTCCCCACATATGGAAGAGATGGAAAATCTGGAGACTTGGAGCAAAGCAGATTTTACTCAGGATCAGCTCTCTGAGCAAACAGATGTACTGACTTTGGGGATGTTGTAAACCCAAAGATTGGTGCAACCACTTTGAAAAAATACTATGAAGCTTCTTCACACATTAAAAACAGAGCAGTCAAATCGTTGCAACTAAAGGTCAGAGCAACAGCAACTACAAACAACAGGGAGGGAAAGAGGATCAGAAACAAGCCGAGAGAAACAGCTCACACTGCCTGCCACAGCTCTTTCAAAACCCTGAGTGGGAATCTACCCTCCGAGAAAAAGCGGCCAAAACAACTGCTGAGAGATTGAAATCTACTCACTGGCATCCAAACAATGTTCTGGGCTCTTGCTCAATCAGATTAACGATGTCTGCTCTAGGGAATTGGGCAGAGGGGACAGCCCGCAGGAGAAGTCTAAAGTCCCTCCTCTCCAGGTTAAGTGTCGTGTAAACTGGAACATTAACTCTGATGGATCACGAGTAGCTGTTGAATTTTCTGGTCCTTGCACCTGACATCCATTAGTGGCTCCTGAGAGAAAGGAGACTTTCAGGTGTGATAGGAAAACTTCCTATTACTTGACCTAGGATTGATGCCCACTTGTGAGCAAAAGGAGTGAGACCAGGGTCCTGTGTCCATGTGGGCTGCCTTTTTAGAAGAAACTAGGGCAATAAATAGATAGATGATAGATAGATAGATGATAGATAGATAGATAGATAGACAGATAGATGGTAGACAGACAGAGAGAAATAGATATTTAGATGTTTAGATAGATAATAGAGAAATAGATATTTAGATAGATAGATGATAGACAGACAGAGAAATAGATATTTAGATATTTAGATAGATGATAGAGAAATAGATATTTAGATAGATAGATGATAGATAGATGATAGACAGACAGAGAAATAGATATTTAGATATTTAGATAGATGATAGATAGATAGAGAAATAGATATTTAGATAGA
Organism: Cryptotis parvus; assembly: GCA_021461705.1. Lineage (NCBI taxonomy): Eukaryota > Metazoa > Chordata > Mammalia > Eulipotyphla > Soricidae > Cryptotis > Cryptotis parvus. Next base: position 2,731 of record JAJIBD010013224.1, on the reverse strand, counting down.
TGATAGACAGACAGACAGATAGATAGATAGATGATAGATAGATGATAGATAGATAGATAGATAGATAGACAGATAGATGGTAGACAGACAGATAGAGAGAAATAGATATTTAGATATTTAGATAGATGATAGAGAAATAAATATTTAGATAGATAGATGATAGATGATAGACAAAGAAATAGATATTTAGATATTTAGATAGATGATAGATAGATAGAGAAATAGATATTTAGATAGATGATAGATAGACAGACAGATAGATAGATAGCTAGATAGATAGATAGATAGATAGATAGATGGATGAATGACTAGAGAAAGCAAGAAAGCAAGCAAGTAAGCAAGAAAGCAAAAAAGCAAGAAAGGAAGAAAGGAAGAAAGCAAGAAAGCAAGAAAGCAAGCAAGCAAGCAAGCAAGCAAGAAAGAAAGAAAGAAAGAAGGAAGGAAGGAGGAAGGGAGGAAAGAGGAGGGAGGGAGGGAGGAACGAAGGAAGGAAGGAAGTAAAGAAGGAAGGAAGGAAGGAAGGAAGAACTGGAGCGATAGCACTGCAGGTAGAGTGTTTGCCTTGCATGTGGCCGACCCTGGTTTGATCCCTGGCATCCCATATGGTCCCCCACACAGTACCAGGAGTAATTCCTGAGTGCAGAGCCAGGAGTAACCCCTGAACATTGCTGGGTGTGACCCAAAAAAGCAAAAAAAAAAAAAAAAAAAAAGAAAGAAAGAAAGAAAGAAAAGCAGCAAGGGCAAAGGGACGCCCAGGAACCTATTCTAAGCTTCTGGGCTCCCAGGACAGGACACTGTGCCATGCCCTCTGGGTACACAAACCTCTTCGTCTCCATATTATTTGTCTCATTACCAACCAGGGAACCACCACTCTAAGCTGGACTGGGGGGTGGTGGCAAACAGGCGATATGCAGCTGTTCCCTGTTGGGGTGGTGGTGACGGTAGTGGTGCTGGGGGAGGGGTCCTTATTTTCCATTGCACTGGGGACCAGTCCTCATGGCTGTGTTGTTGGTGCAGGGGGTGGGGAGGCCCTGAGGAAAAAACAATACATTTGGAGCACCGCAATCCACAAAAGGTAAAAAGGGGGTGAGCATGAGTGGGGTAGTTTGGGAATGAGAAAGCCAACCTCCTTTTCCTGAAGTAGAGACCAAAGCAGAGAGACCAGCCCAAGGCCAAGTGGCACGAGATGCCCCAAAGGGAGGCTATCTCTTCCCCAAATCCTCTCATCCCGTCCACCAGCCACAACACCTTCCAAAAGGTCACTGGAAGGTGCGTAACTAGGGAGAACCCACCAGGAAATCATTTCCTAGAGGGACAGACTCTTTTGTGAGGGAGTTGGTTTGGACTACAGCCAGTGGTGTTCAGGGATCACTCGTGGCTCAGGGGTAACTACTGGGAGTGAGGTAAGGCATTGTGGAGACCATATGCAGTGGCTGGAATGGAAGGGCACCAGCCTGATGCAAGCCCAAAGTCTTACCACTGTACTATCTCCCAGGTCAGGAGATTCTTCAGGTTGGTGGGAAGCAGAAGTGTGTGGGATCCCGTGGGTACAGGCACTAGCAGCAAAGGCAAGAGAAACTCAAAAGGGAAGCAAAGATAAGCCAGTGGGATTATATAAAACTGAAAAGCTTCTGTACCTCGAAAGAAACTTTGGTTTCACTCAATACCCATCTGATAGTACAGCGGGAGGGCGCTGTATTATCATATGGGTCCTTCTATGATTCATCTCAGATGAATCTTCCATTAAAAAAGGGCCATATTAGCAGGATGTGACTGCCCCAAATGGCCATTTCCTGTGGTTTGATTCAATGGGATGCCGTGGATCTCCTTCATTCCCCTTGTGGGTGCCACCTTGCCTGGAGACTGTGGATTCTACAGGGGACAACGGATGGGTGGACAACCTGGGCACAGACCTGAGGCCACTCCTGTCGAGTGTGCCAGGAGACACTTCACCCAACCACCAGACAGGCCTTCAGGATGTGCCCTGGGAGAATTGTTCAGCGCCCTGCCTCAGCCCAGGCTGCCTTCCCCTCTGTCCCACGCAGTTTGTCCCATGAGTGTCCACAGGCAGATGGTGCAGTGGCGGGGAACGTGGGTGCAGTTTCCCACCACAATTTCATCCCTAGTTCCCTGATCTCTTAGGGGTTCCAACGGCTGCCCCTGTTGCTGTCACTGTTCTGTGGCTCATCTTCAGTGTATTGGAGGACATCAGTGATGAACCGGGCAGGTATCTGTGAATACCTATTGGAAGTTATGCCGCGCGTGTTGTCCAGCAGGGAAAGGAGCCAGAGATGGACTGTGCCTGCTCGGCACCTTCACCCCTTTGTCACCGTTTGACCAGATGTGCTTGCTAGAGTTGATGGCATCGATTCCTGCTATTGAGCTCTTCAAGGGGCCAAAGGAATATGGAAGCAGGAGGTAGGGGTCGTAGCCAGCACCCCAATAACTGGGACTGGATGCATGAATGAGAGAGGGCCCTGGGGAGACGTCAGGTCAATGTTGTTACAGGCATGGATGAGTGGGAGTGCATCTTATAAAACTGGTCAGCATTGAAGACTAAAAGCAGACAAAATAGTTACATAATTAATCCACATAAAATGTGTTTAGTGCCTCTGTGTATAAATTGCTCTCCCCCAAAAGTCATTAGTTTATTTTAATTTATCATACAAATAGGAAACAAAATCTCAGAAAATGAAGCATTTATAAATGTCAAAATGTTAACATTACACAT
>JAJIBD010013223.1:0-14814 GCA_021461705.1 Cryptotis parvus | reverse complement strand
AAGACAAACGTCCTACATGCTGGGCTATTGCTCGGCCCCAATATTCCCTTTTTTTTTGGGGGCGGGAAAGTGACCACACCTGGCAGTGCTCAGGGCTTGCTCCTGTCTCTGCATTCATGCATTACTCCTGGTAGGGCTCAGGGAACCATGTGGGATGCTGAAGTTTGAACCCGGGTCAGTGAGCCACATGCAAGGGCAAGCGCCCGACTCGCTGTACTGTCTCCCTACCTGCTGTACTATGGCTGAACTAGCCTTTTTTTCCCTTGTGGTCACACCTGGCAGTGTAGGATGTTTGCCTTGCACACAGCGACCTAGACTTGATCTCTGGTATCCCATATGGTCCTCTGAGCACCACCAGGAGTAGCTCCTGAGTGCAGAGCCAGGAGCAACCCCCTGAGCATCATCAAAAAGAAAAGAATGAAAGGCAACTGAGAGGCTGGCGAGACAGTCAAGCTAGGCAGGGCACTTGCCTTGTACATGACCGACCTGGGTTTGGTCCCTGGCACCATGTATGGTCCTCTGAGCCCCCCAGAAGTGATCCCTGAGAGCAGAGCCAGGAAGAAGGCCTAAACTCTGCCAGATACGTCCCCACTCAAAAACTAATGCCTCCGATTGGGGAACATTTATAGCGGGTAAGGTGCTTGCCTTGCACACAGCCACAGCCAACCCTGGTTCAAATCCTGAGCACCGCATATGGTTCTCCAGGCCCCGCCAGAAGTGACGCCTGAGCACAGAGCCAAGAGTAAGTCCTGAGCACTGCCAGATGTAGTCCCCAAACAAGCCAACAAACCAAGAAAATAAGAGCTGTCCCTGACAGGCCAGAGAGCTCTCGCAGCAGACTGAGGGCGAAGCTCTCCATGCGGAGGGCCAGGGCTCCGGCCGAGTATGGCTGGGAGCAAGCCCCAAGCACAGAGCTGGGACAGCCGCTTCCCTCTGGGAGGTGCGGCCCAGGATGGATCCTTTTTTTTTTGTAGGGGTGTTTGGGCCACGCTCTGTGGGCATGCAAGATACGTGTCTTGCACCCTGTATTCTCTCCAGCCTCCAACCAAAACGGTGGATTTTTTTTTTTTTGAGAGATGGAAACAGTGGTGGCTTTCTGAGGTGGAGCAGCGCAGCAGAATTCACGATTAGTTCCTCTTTCTGGCTGCTGAGGGGAAGATGGAGTGGAGGTAGCGGCTAGACAGGAAACCAGGGCAGTTTTCAGACCGCTGGGAACAGGATAGGCCACAGCGGAGAAAATGCAATGCGGGGTCAGGAGAGATGACGGAAGAGTTAGAGACACGTTCGGGGCCGGAGCGATAGCCCAGCGGGTAGGGCTTTGCGCTGGCCCCGGCCCGGGTTCGATTCCCGGCATCCCATATGGTCCCCTGAGCACCGCCAGGAGTAATTCCTGAGTGCAAAGCACGGAGAAACCCCTGAGCATCGCCGGGTGTGACCCAAAAAGCAAAAAAAAAAAAAAGAAAAAGTTAGAGACGCAATGGGACGCACGTCACAGCTCATGCGTCGCGTGTGTGGGCAGCCCTGAGCTTGAACCCCAGGATCATAAGGCCCCTGAGTCCTGCTGGCTGTGTTCCTCATGGCCCCTGAGCCGGTCCAGACAACTAGCAAAGTGGAGTCTGTTGAATGGAACTGCTCCAGGGTGCCTCTGGAGCTTGGGGCTGGGTGAATGGGGAATACCCACTTTCAGGACATAGGAACACTCCAGGGATAGGAGCCACACCAAGAGAAGCCCAAGCGGAGGAGAGTGCTGTCCCCCGCAGGGATGCTGCTATGGCTGGCACGCATGGGGTCATGCCTTCATTTTCCCCAGAGGCAGAGAGAGAGACTGGACCCCAGAGCCAGGCTCTGCCGTCAGGCTCTAGCTTGCATCAGGTCCCCTCCACGGGAGGCCTGGAGCCGTCTCTGGGAGGCCTCTCTGTCCACCCCCTTCCTCAGTCCTGCACTCCCCGGTGGCAAACCTGCATCTCCAACACGGATGACGCCCTCGGCTTCGCGCTGGGCTCCCTCTTTGTGAAGGCCACGTTTGACCGGCAAAGCAAGGAAATTGTGAGTCGCCCTAAGTATATTCCTTCTACCCCCAGCCTTGGTTTCGTTACAGTCACTCCTGGGAGGATGGGTAGAGAGATAGTAGAGGGGCTAAGGTGCTTGCCTTGCACTCTGCCGACCAGGCTTGATCCCCTGGCATCCTATAGGGTCCCCCAAGCAGTGCCAGAAGGGATCCTTGAGGACAGAACCAGGAGTAAACCCTGAATGCCACCAGGTGTGGCCCTCCTGCCAAAATCACTTGTCACTTGTCTTCCCGTTGTTCATCAATTTGCTCAGGCGGGCACCAGTAACGTCTCCATTTGTTGGGAATGAGGTCTGTTATTGTTACTGATTTTGCATATCGAATGCACCATGGGTAGCTTGCCAGGCTCTGCTGTGGCTCTGGATTCATCCCAGAGGACACAGTCTTTTTCTATGTCAGACCATCAACTATCCAGGGCCCACGGGCAGAGCCTGGGTGTAGACAAGCCTGTCTCCTGTCTGCCACCTGCCAACGCAGTCAGGCACCTCAGCCACACCTGCAACAACTCGAAGGGCAGAACCTGCCTGCCAGAATATAAAAATAAAAACAGGGTGGGATGGAGCTGGTAGGTCATTTACCTTCCACACAACCAATACAGGTCAGTCCCTGGCACCCTAAATTGCCCCTCAAGTATTTCCAAAAGTAAGCCCTGAGCACTGCCAAGTGTGTCCCAAAAAATAAAATAAATAATGGGGGCTGGATTGGTCTCAGTGACAAATGCAACACCAACACATATTTTCAATGCAGGAGGCCCAGATTTCATCCCTGGCACCTCATGGTACCCTGAGAACTGCCAGGAGTGATTCCCAAAGCACTGGCTAAGAAGAGCCTCTAGTTACAGCACGGTGGGGTATGGCACCAAAATAAGAATTAAGAGGAGTGAAGGGGGCAGAGTGATAGTCCAGTAGGTAGGGTGCTTGCCTTGCATGTGGCCGACCCGGTTTGATCCCTGGCATCCCATATGATATGGTCCAACAAGCACCCTACCCACTGTACTATCTCTTCGGCCCCTCAGTTCAGTTTTTGATTCATTAGAAAGAGTCACCCACAATCCTAGGTCCTTCATGGACCCAGCTTCCACCTCTCATATCCGAAAATGCTCCACCTTATTCCAAGGGCCTTGATCTTCATACAGGCTCCCCTACAAGACAGGCTTGGGGGCCTCTGGTTCCAGGGTGGACAGGAAGAAAGGGAACATTCATGACCAGACCAGGCTGATTTGTGCCCCTTGCTACCAGGCAGAGGGAATGATCAGTGAGATCCGCACGGCTTTCGAGGAGGCTCTAGGACGACTGGTTTGGATGGATGAGAAAACGCGCCAGGCAGCTAAGGAGAAAGTGAGCCGTGGCTGGGGCTGGGGCGCCACCTGGAGGCGGGATGGGGAAGACAGAGTTCTTTGGCTTTCATTTGGCACTTTGGGGGAATGAAACCCTGAAATGGGGTCTTTTCAGGCAGATGCTATCTATGACATGATTGGTTTCCCAGACTTCATCCTGGAGCCCAAAGAGCTGGATGATGTCTACGACGGGGTGAGTACCCATGCGAACTGCAGCCCCGAGAAGGGCACCATTCTCGGGCTCTGTGATGGGACTCGAGGACTCAGAGGGAAGGACGTGTTTGACGCTTCCTTTCGGAGGCAGGTGAGTGCAGGCAAGGGGCACCTGGGCCCCGCTGCAGGTGACACAAGAGTGGAAGGCTGTGCTAACGGACAGGTCTGCAGTCAAAACCCCTTCCTCCTCCCTCACCACAGAAGCTTGGAGAAATCACATCCCCTTCTCGGGCCCCAGTTTGGGAGCTGTTTGCCTCTTTGGGGGTGAGGGGTGGCCTTAGTTTCTTAACCTGTAAAATGGGTTCTCATTAATTAGTACCTTCCTCACTGTTGTGAGAATAGGAGACAGTGTGAAATCATGAAGCACCACACCCTAAGTACTCTTTAAAAAATATGCTATTTACAAGGGGGAAAGAAGAGGGGGCAGAGCGATAGCACAGCGGGTAGGGCATTTGCCTTGCACGCGGCCAACCCAGGTTTAATCCCCGGCATCCCATATGGTCCCCCGAGCACCGCCAGGAGTAATTCCTGAGCAAAGAGCCAGGAGTAACGCCTGAGCATCGCCAGGTGTGACCCAAAAACAAAAAAAAAAAAAAGCTTCATGGTGGGGCTGGACAGCACAGTGGGTAGGTCACTTGCATTGCACTTGGCCATCCAGGGTTTGATCACTGGCATTCCATATGATTTCCTGAGCACTGCCAGGAGTAATTCCTGAGTGCTGAACCAGGAGTAACTCCTGAACATTGCCACTGTGCTCAAAAACCAAGACTGAAACAAAGCAAAAATGTAGCATCCTGGAGTTGGTGGCAACTTGGGTAGAACTAGGAAACTAGGAGTGTGTCTGGACAAGTGAGCTCAGCCGGAGGCGGAAGGACAGATACAGGTGATCTCACTCTTCTGTGGCGTACAGAGAAACAATAAGGGTGTGGACCAAATCAATCGATAGGGGCTGGAGTAATAGCACAGCCGGTAGGGCATTTGCCTTGCAAATAGCTGACCCAGGTTCCATCCCCGGCATCCCATATGGTCCCACGAGCACTGCCAGGAATAATTCCTGAGTGCAGAACCAGGAGTAATGCCTGAGCATTGCCAGTGTGACCCAAGAAACAAACAAAAAAATCAATTGATAATTAACCGTGGGCAATGGGTTACAGACCTGAGAACCCAGGCTGGGAGGGCAGTGTAGGGGGTAATGATGCAGTGGGCTGGGAGAGCAGTGTAGGGGGTAATGATGCAGTGGGCTGGGGGGGAGTGTAGGGGGGTAATGATGCAGTGGGCTGGGAGAGCAGTGTAGGGGGTAATGATGCAGTGGGCTGGGAGGGCAGTGTAGGGGTAATGATGCAGTGGGCTGGGAGGGAGTGTAGGGGGTAATGATGCAGTGGGCTGGGAGAGCAGTGTAGGGGGTAATGATGCAGTGGGCTGGGAGGGGAGTGTAGGGGTAATGATACAGTGGGCTGGGAGGGCAGTGTAGGGGGTAATGATGCAGTGGGCTGGGGGGGAGTGTAGGGGTAATGATGCAGTGGGCTGGGAGGAGTGTAGGGGTAATGATGCAGTGGGCTGGGAGGCGAGTGTAGGGGTAATGATGCAGTGGGCTGGGGGGAGTGTAGGGGTAATGATGCAGTGGGCTGGGAGGCGAGTGTAGGGGGTAATGATGCAGTGGGCTGGGAGGGCAGTGTAGGGGGTAATGATGCAGTGGGCTGGGAGGGAGTGTAGGGGTAATGATGCAGTGGGCTGGGAGGCGAGTGTAGGGGGTAATGATGCAGTGGGCTGGGAGGAGAGTGTAGGGGTAATGATGCAGTGGGCTGGGAGGGGAGTGTAGGGGGTAATGATGCAGTGGGCTGGGAGGGAGTGTAGGGGTAATGATGCAGTGGGCTGGGAGGGCAGTGTAGGGGGTAATGATGCAGTGGGCTGGGAGGGGAGTGTAGGGGGTAATGATGCAGTGGGCTGGGAGGGGAGTGTAGGGGGTAATGATGCAGTGGGCTGGGAGGAGAGTGTAGGGGGTAATGATGCAGTGGGCTGGGAGGGGAGTGTAGGGGGTAATGATGCAGTGGGCTGGGAGGGCAGTGTAGGGGGTAATGATGCAGTGGGCTGGGAGGAGAGTGTAGGGGGTAATGATGCAGTGGGCTGGGAGGGGAGTGTAGGGGGTAATGATGCAGTGGGCTGGGAGGGCAGTGTAGGGGTAATGATGCAGTGGGCTGGGAGGGCAGTGTAGGGGTAATGATGCAGTGGGCTGGGAGGGGAGTGTAGGGGGTAATGATGCAGTGGGCTCGGAGGGGAGTGTAGGGGGTAATGATGCAGTGGGCTGGGAGGGGAGTGTAGGGGTAATGATGCAGTGGGCTGGGAGGGCAGTGTAGGGGGGTAATGATGCAGTGGGCTCGGAGGGGAGTGTAGGGATAATGATGCAGTGGGCTGGGAGTGCAGTGTAGGGGTAATGATGCAGTGGGCTGGGAGTGCAGTGTAGTGGGTAATGATGCAGTGGGCTCGGAGAGGAGTGTAGGGATAATGATGCAGTGCGCTGGGAGGGGAGTGTATGGGGTAGTGAAGCGGGCCAGAGGGAACACGGATGGAAGGTGTGGAGCACGTGGCTGGGGGCTAGGGGAGGTGACAGCATGTGCCCATACCACAACTGACATTAGTAAACATGGAGGATGAGTGCAGGAAAGGAAGGTCTGTCCGAGCTGACTTAGGGACAGTGCTGGAGGGTCATGGGTATTTTGGGGCGGGGGCTGTGCAGTGACTGTATACATCAATCCATAAACTCCCAACACTCTCGTAACCCTCTGACCTGAACTAGAGCCATTCAATTTATATTGGTCCTTTGCTAGGTATTTAATTCCCACTTTACAGTTGAGGAAACTGAGGGGCCAGAGAGGCCAGCCAGGGGCTGTCCCTGCCGACACGTTCTCTTGCTTGCTTCCCTACTTCCCGTCACCCCCTGGCCCCATAGTATGAAGTCTCCGAAGACTCCTTCTTCCAGAACATGCTGAATCTGTACAACTTCTCCGCTAAGGTGATGGCTGACCAGCTCCGAAAGCCTCCCAGCCGGGACCAGTGAGAATAGGGGCCGGACTCACTGGGGGCAGCTGGAGAGGTAGGGGGAGGTTTCCAGAGGGGGCAGGGGGTGGCCAGACTTAACCCAAACCAGAGGCCCATGGTCCTGGCAGGAGGTAGGTCAGGGTGGAGGCCTGGGGGGCGTTGGGCAGGCAAGAGGGGGAGCCCCCGCCGACTCCGGGGCCTCAGCCCTGCCCTCGCCCCCGCAGGTGGAGCATGACGCCCCAGACAGTGAACGCCTACTACCTGCCCACCAAGAATGAAATCGTCTTCCCCGCTGGCATTCTGCAGGCCCCCTTCTATGCCCGCAACCACCCCAAGTGTGTCTGGGGCAGAGGAGCCTGGGCCCCTGTGTGAGCTGGGGTGGCCGGATGTGGGGAGCGGAAGTGCCGCCATTGCACCCTCACCCTGAGCTCCTCTTTTCCCAGGGCCCTGAACTTTGGCGGCATTGGCGTGGTGATGGGCCATGAGCTGACACATGCTTTTGATGACCAAGGTACAGTCATCTCCCAGCCCCCATTCTACGTGACCCAGGGGCTCCCTCCTGTGGGGCTCTTGTGAGCTGTAACTTCCAGGAATCCTGGAGTCTACAGGCTGGGGCTAGGGGTGCTCCTGTCCCGGGCAGGGTAGGATGCAACCATCAGGTTCTTCTCAGGGCGAGAGTACGACAAGGAAGGAAACCTGCGGCCTTGGTGGCAGAACGCGCCCCTGGCTGCCTTCCGCAACCACACGGCGTGCGTGGAGGAGCAGTACAGCCAGTACCAGGTCAATGGGGAGAAGCTCAATGGCCGCCAGACCCTGGGCGAGAACATCGCCGACAATGGGGGCCTGAAGGCAGCCTATAACGTGAGCGACGCCCGGGGTGGGAGCTGGAGAGGGCTGAAGCGGGCCGAGGGGGCAGCCTGACTAATTAGCCTCTCCTGGGCCCCGACACCAGGCTTACAAGGCGTGGCTGAGAAAGCATGGTGAGGAACAGAAGCTGCCGGCCGTGGGGCTCACCAACCACCAGCTCTTCTTTGTAGGATTTGCCCAGGTATGGGCCCCTGGGAGGCCAGATCCCCTGACTGCGCTGCTGCACTCCTGCACACACACACACACACACACACACACACACCCCTGGGAGGCCGGGATCTGCTCTCTCCCCTGCACTGCTGCGCCCTGCACACACACACACACCCTGGGAGGCCAGGGATCTGCTCTCTCCCCTGCACTGCTGCGCCCCGCGCCACACACACACACACACACACACACACACACACACACACCACCCTGTCATTATAGATCCGGGGCATTCGGGCACGCAGCTGGGGCAGGGGTGGGACATGGGGTGTGGGAGACCGGGAGGGCCCCAAGCTGAGCCACAGCGCCCATGAGAGCGTGAGGCCTGAGGAAGCAGAGCTCTCCCGGGAGCCGGTGCAGACCTCGAAAGGCAGAGCAGAGCAGCCCTGCTGGGGGCCGGGCCAGGGCTGCGGGCAGGACGGGTCCCAGCGAGGTTCTGATGAGGCTGTGGAGGTGAAAACTGAGCTCAGGGCGGCCACCCAGGAGTGATGTAAGTGGCAGAGCGTGACTTGGTGCCGCAGCAAGTAGTCTCTGGGGGCTGTTCTTCTCCCCCAACCACCCCCAAAACCCATCCTGGGCACTGCAGTGTCCAGGACAGCCGCCTCCGAGACCTGCCAGGAATAGGGAGGGCAGAGAAAGTGCTTCCTCCCTGCCCCGACAGCAAGAGGTGGGCTAGGCTGGCACAGCCCCTGGTGCCTGGGGAGTGGGTGTCCCCCACCCCTGCCGTGGCCTGCCTGCACGAGACACCCTCTGTCCCCGTGTCTGTCCCGGCCCGCAGGTGTGGTGCTCAGTCCGCACACCCGAGAGCTCTCATGAGGGGCTGGTGACCGACCCCCACAGTCCCGCCCGTTACCGCGTGCTGGGCACCCTCTCCAACTCCAGGGACTTTCTGCGCCACTTCGGCTGCCCGCTCGGCTCACCCATGAACCCGGGGCGGCTGTGTGAGGTGTGGTAGCGCCCAGGGGTGTGGGGCGGCCGGGGCTGGGGAGAAGACCCCTGAGCAGCCATAGAGGCCACAGGTGACATGCATCTCCCCCGCCCCCGACCACCGTGCTGTGCCTCTGCCCTGGGGGTGCCCTTGCCGCCAGCAGAGGCCCCACCATTCACTGTGATTTCCCTGTCCCTCTGCCTGAAGGAGGCCTGGGCAGGGAGGGCTCTGGCCCTCTGCGCCCCGACGGAGTCCACCCAGATCCAGTTGGGCCCGAGTTTACTCTTCTGGGGGCCCACAGGGCCTGCCCTGTCCACTGCACTGAGCATGTACGTCTGGGCTGGGCCTCTCACACCTGTGGGGGAGACGGATGTTTCCTTTCTGGTCCGTCCTGGGGGTTGCCCTGCCCCCAGTCCTCATGTCGTTTGCTCCACACACAGACACACATACAAACACAAACCATGTTGCTCTCGACTCACTCCCAGGCAGAGCGAGGCCCTTACCGAGACCCTTCCCAAGCCTCCCAGCTGCCTCCCTGCCTGCCCCAGGCTCAGAGGGCGCATGTGTGCGTGGAAGGCGGGCTCGGACTGGTGTCACTGGCCCCAGCCTGAGCGGGCGACAGCTGCTGCTAGACGCAGCCGGGAAGCAGAGGGGGGGGAGAGTTTATTTTTACAGACAAGGAGGTGGGCAGTGGGCTTGGTTCTGTGGGACTCCGTGCCAATAAATAGACCCGCATCAGCCAGCCTGTCTCTTCATGGATTATTCATGTGCTCGTTCCACCTGCATGTATTGAGTGCCTACTGTTTGCCTGGTACTTTGATCTAGTTTGGATTGGCGGGGCGGGTTGTGTAGAGGCCTCCACAGTGGTACTGGGTGGCACCTGGATTTTACAGGGGGTTTTCTGCAGACCGTGTGGTACTGGGGATCCAACCCGGGGCTCTGTGCATGCCAGCAGCCCTTTGAGCTTTCTCCCCTGGACACTTTTTTTTTTTGGCTTCTTGGGTTATATCCAGCAATGCTCAAGGGTTACTCCTGACTTTGCACTCAGGAATTACTCCTGGCAGTGCTCGGGGACCACATGGGATGCCAGGGATTGAACCCGGACGACCACGTGCAAGGCCAATGTCCCCCCACTGCACTGTCGCTCCAGCCCCTCTCTGGATGTTCTTCTGTACACACATGGACTCCCATCAGATACAGGGAGAGAAATTAGGAGCCCCCAGGAGGTTCGAAAGGAAGTGAGGAAGGAGGAAGGGCTTCGGGCTGAGCCTGGCTGGGCTGGACACACCCGTTGCTCCAGATCAGAGTGGTGGCCGCGCTCTAGCTTCGGTGACTGCCCAGTGTCCAGTAGTATGCGCAGCTGAGCCTTACACTGAGTCTGCTGGCCAGGGGGCCAGGGCAGCGGGGGGGGGGGGGGTGGTTCCCTCCCCCACCACCCCACCCTGACATGCTCAGTGAAGAGAAGACTGACAAAGGCTGTGAGGCAGCGGCTGTTTCACAGAGTGTTTCCCCACAGCCGCCAAGGCTCAGAGCTCTGCTCGCCGCCCGGTCTACACTCAGTGAAACCCAGCCAGGTGCCAGACAGAGCAGATGGGGCCTTCACAGCCAGGGGAAGGAGCACTTCTAACACAGCTCCCGGTGCTGGCACCCGTGAGGGCGCTCCTTTGTTACTGCTTGCTTTATGAACTGACACTCAGATTTGCTGAGAGTCAGCTGTGCGCAAGGCAACACCTTGACACCTGTAATGCCTCTTTGCAGCCCCCTTTGGTTGTTTGTTGTTTGGGGCCACAGCTGGTTCTGCTCAGGGCTTACTCCTAGCTCCTAGTTCAGGGATCATTCCTGGCGGTTCTACAGGGCCGTAAGGGGTGTTAAGGACCAAACCACAGCAGGCCTAAGGCAAGCACCTAAAACCCTTGTTCTAGCTCTCTACCCCTCCTTTTTTATTTTTTTTGCACAGGGAAGAAATTAATTTCCTGAAGGGTGGATAATGAAGCTACCCGGAGAGGCTGTGCTAAGCTGGGGTAAAGGATGGGAGAACCAGCCAGCTGCAGTCACGGACATTTCATTTAGGAGGAATAGCGTTGTGGAACTAGCTTGCAGGAGAATGTTCAGAAACGGGGTAGATGGGGAGGCATTGGGGTTTCAGCGATATTACAGGAAATAGGGCATTTGCCTTGCACGTTGCTGATCTAGGCCTGATCTCTGGCAACCCATATGATCCCCCAAGCCCCACCAGGAGTGATCCCTGAGCACCGAGCCAGGAGTAACCCTTGATCATCACTGTGGTCTAAAAACCAAAAAGAAAAAAAAAGGGCAGATGTGTAGGATGACCATGACGGTGGGTGGGAAGAACATACAGAGGAAGGGTGCGGGCGCCCGCGGGTCCCCGACAGTGCCGGAAGCGAGTTCCCTTCCCCTCCGGCGAGGAATGGATGAAAACTCAGAATCTGATGCAGTTTTATTTATTTATTTATTTTTGCTTTTGGGTCACACCTGGCAATGCTCAGGGGGTTACCCTGGCCTGCACTCAGGAATCACTCCTGGCGGTGCTCGGGGACCATATGGGATGCCGGGGATCGAACCGGGCCGGCATGGCGGGCCGCTGCGAGGCACGCCTCCCCGCGGGCTTCGCCCGGCCCCTGATGCAGTTTTAAAAGGCTTTACTTATCACAGGTTCAGGCTAAAATCAGCAAAAGGAAAACCCGATGCTTAGGATTCCAGGTAGAACCCCAGCACGTGTAGGCCAAGATGGCGACCACCACGTGAAAGCTCCAAGCAGGGCGGCGCTCCAGAGCAAGGCCCCAAAGAAGCTCGCGAGGTGAAAACCGGCTAGTTTATACCCTGCAACTCAGACCTCCTCCCATTGTTATGGAAAGCAGGGGTGTTAAATGTCCTTAGGTAATCCCTCCTGCACCTCACCTAGGCCCTTTAGTATGCTAATGTTTTGAGCCAAATGCAGCGGCCCTAAAGGAGTCCAAAGAAGGGAATCTGAAACAGTAGCCATGGGAAGGAGGGAGCTGTAACTCTTGCTCTTGCTGTTCGTCCAGGCTTTAACAGGCAGATGCGGAAGTATAACCGCACCTGAAAAGATTCCACAAAGTAGCAACTTAGCGCAAGAGTGCTGCGTGCTGTCCCAGGAAAACGGTAGTGGGCTCTGCAACCCAGCTAGGGGACAAAATGAGATTTGTGGATTCCATTTAAAGGAAGGTGATAAGAGGGGTGGGTGGTAGGAGCAAGCTGGGGGAGTGTGGCCCAATGGCAAGAGTGCTTCAGGGAAGGGAAGGAAAGACGGGTGTTATCACGCTGCCTGGGAAACATCCGCCAGTAATGCCTGTAAGATAGTGCCAAGGTGCTTGCCTTGCACACAGCCCACCTGCGCTTGATCTCAGGTGCCCCATATGATCTGCCCAAGGCCAGACTTGAGTGATCCCAGAACTCAGAGTCACAAGTTTAAAAAAAAAAAAAAAAAAAAGCAAGCAGGGCCGGAGCGATAGCCCAGTGGGTAGGGCGCTTGCCTTGCAACCGGCCGGCCTGGGTTCGATCCCCGGCATCCCATATGGTCCCCTGAGCGCTGCCAGGAGTAATTCCTGAGCAAAAGAGCCAGGAGTAACCCCTGAGCACCGCCGGGTGTGACCCAAAAAAGGCAAAAAAAAAAAAAATTAATTAAATAAAAAAAATTAAAAAATTTTTAAAAAAAAGCAGCAAGCCGGAGTGATACAACAGCTGGGAGGGTGTTTGCCTTGCATGCGGCTGACCGGGTTCGATCCCCAGCATCCCATATGGTCCCCCAGAACTGCCAGGAGTAATTCCTGAGTGCAGAGCCAGGAATTAGTGAAGGAATTAATCCTGAGTGCAATGCTCAGGAAAAGAAAAAAAAAAAAAGGAAGGAAGAGAGAAAGAGAGGGAGAGAGAGAGAGAGAGAGAGAGAGAGAGAGAGAGAGAGAGAGAGAGAGAGAAGCCAAAAAACCAAAACCCCAAACATAAAAACCATCAACCTGGGCCAGAGCGATAGTACAGTGGGGGGAGACCGTCCTTGCATGCAGCTGACCTGGGTTTGATCCCCAGCATCCCATATGGTCCAATGGAGCACTGCCCAAAGTAAGTAATTCCTGAGTGCAGAGCCAGGTGTAACCTCTGAGCATCGCCAGGTGTGACCCAAAAAAGCAAAAATAAATAAACAATTGGCTAGAAAGACTTGGAGTGGGGGCGGGCGCAGCCATAGCACAGAGGGTAGGGCGTTGGCCTTGCATGAGGGCTGACCCGGGTCCCCTAAGCACCACCAGGAGTAATTCCTGAGTGCGGGCCAGGAGTAGTCCCTGAGCATTGCCGGGTGTGACCAAAAATATAAATAAAGGCTTGGGTGGGCCAAATGGGGGTGGGGGCATGCTTGAGTGTAAGAGCAGGGACTAGGGGGCGGGCGTAGCCGCGGGGGCGTTGCCTTGCCGCGGCTGGCCTCTGTCGGCCTGGGTTCGATCCCGGCTCCCATATGGTCCCCGAGCCCGCCAGGGTTTCCTGAGTGCGAGCCAGGAGTAGCCCCTGGCTTGCCGGTGGCCGGCAAAAAAAAAAAAAAGAGCAGGGACTAGAATGTTTCCTATTTCACAACATAACAGTTGCACCCTGTTCCTCAGTGCTAAGCTTCAGAATGGTCGGCGCATCGAAGCCACAATAAATTGGCACAGAAGCTGCAGCAGAGGTGCCCTGAAGTACGGTGCTCGGCCCTGCAGAGCTGGAAAAAAAACGACAGGTGGCTCCTCTCCAGTTGCCAGGCACCCAGCAAAAGCGCTGTACACACACTGCCCTTTCATTTGCAGAGCCATGTACCAGGGAGATGGTTTATTACCCATCTCGGAGGGAGGAATCAGGCTGAGCGGTGCTCTGGGGAACCATATGGGATGCCGGGATCGAACCCGGGCGGCATGGGCCAGCCGCGTGCAAGGCAAACACCCTACCCGCTGGGCTATCGCTCCGGCCCATGCTAGTGTTTTTTAAAAAATGCATTTTATTAATATCTGACTCCATTAAAAAAGAGGACCCCAAACAAAACCCATTTATCTGAGTGTTCCCATCAGATAGTACAAGGAGAGTTATTTCCTGTTAACTCTTTACACATACCCTGAAGAAGTGGGCAGGTTCTTTTGCCACCAGAAGCTTGAAGAACTGAGAACTTCAAATACTGCCTAGCAACCATAAGGAGTTGCTGTAAAATTGACACAATCCTACCACACTCTAAACATACAGCCTAACATGGGGCTGGAGGAGAGCACAGCCAGCAAGGAGCTTGCCTTGCACATGGCTGACCCAGATTCCATCCCAGGCACCCCATATATTCCCGCTCCCGGCACCATTCCTGAGTGCAGGCTTCATTCCTGAGTGCAGAGACAGGTGTAACCCCTGAGAATCGCCGGGTGTCACCCAAAAAAGCAAAAAAAAAAAAAGTTAAAATAAATAAAATCAGGGGCCGGAGCTATAGTCCATTTGCCTTGCACGCAGCTGACCTGGGTTCGATCCGGGCATCCCATATGGTCCCCCTGAGCACTGCCAGGAGTAATTCCTGAGTTCAGAGCCAGGAGTGACTCCTGAGCATCGCCGGGTGTGACCCAAAAAGCAAAAAAAACCAAAAAACAGTAATGAGGTCAGAGTGATACCAGCGGTAGGATGTTTGCCTTGCATACAGTTAGATCCGCAGCATCCCATATAGGCCCCTGAGCACCATGAGGTGTAATTCCTGAGTGCAGAGCCAGGCATAACCCCTGAGCATTGCAGGGTGTGATCCAAAAGAGAAAAAAAATCAGTCATGATATACAGAGTGTAGGTCACATCTCTAGAAACCCTTTTCAGGGTAAGAACTAAAGACTAACACCAAACACCTTTTTGAGGGGTTGCGGTGGGCCACACCCCTACCATACTCCGGTTACTCCTGTCTTCTCTCTCAGGGGTCCCTCCTGTAGGTGCCGGAGTGACTATACGGTTGCCCAGGATGGAACCAGAGTTGGTCATGTGCAAGGCCAGGACCCTCTTCATCTAGACTGCAGGGGCTAGGATCTAGACTGCAGGGGCGAGGTGGATTTAAGGATGGGAGCCCCATCTTCGCGTAGAGAACACCCTCCTTCAACTCAGAATAAATTTTTTTTGTTTGTTTTGTTTTTTGCTTCTTTGGGC
>JAJIBD010013222.1:0-25961 GCA_021461705.1 Cryptotis parvus | reverse complement strand
AAAAAGCTAAAGCAATCCTCGGGAAAAAGAAGATGGGAGGCATCACCTTTCCCAACTTCAAACTGTACTACAAGGCAGTAGTAGACCCTGTGAACCTATGGAATAGAATTGAGTATCCTGACACCCAACCTCAAACACATGATCATTTAATCTTTGATAAAGGTGCAAAGAGTTCAAAATGGAGTAAGGGAAAGCCTCTTCAACAAGAGGTGCTGGGAAAACTGGACAGCGACATGGAAAAAAAATGAATTTAGATCTCTGTCTAACACCATGCACAAAAAATCAGATCAAAATGGATTAAAGATCTCAATATCAGACTTGAATCCATAAAAGTACATTGAAGAAAATAGAGAAAACCTTCCACGACATTGAAGCTAAAGGCATCTTCAAAGGTGAAACACCACTAACAAAGCAACTAGAAGAAAAGATAAACATACGTGACTACATGAAACTAAAAAACTTCTGCACCTCAAAAAGAAACAGTGACCAAGATACAAAGACAGTCCACAGAATGGGAAAGAATATTCACTCAATACTCATCTGACAAGGGGTTAATATCCAGGATATATCAGGCACTGGTAGAACTTTACAAGAAGAAAATAACCAACCCCCCAAAAGTGGGGAGAAGAAATGAACAGAAACTTCAACAAGGAAGAAATTCAAATGGCCAAAAGACATAAGAAAAAATGCTCATCATCGTTAATCATCAGAGAGATGCAAATCAAAACAACAATGAGCTATCTATCATTTCACACCACAGAGACTGGCACATATCCAAAGAGCAAGAACAACAAGTGCTGGTGTGGATGCGGGAAAAAAGGGGACACTCATCTATTGTTGGTGGGAATGTCGACTGGTACAGCCTTTCTGGAAAACAATATGGACATTCCTCCAAAGACTAGAAATTGAACTCTCATTTGACCCAGCCATACCACTCCTGGGAATATTCCCTGGGAAGCCAAAAATATGCAGTGGAAACACCATCCCTACTTTTATGTTCATAGTAGCATTATTCACAATAGCCAGAATCTGGAAACAACCAGAGTGCCGGAGAATCGATGACTGGATAAAGAAGCTTTGGTACATCTACACAATGGAATACTATACAGCTGTTAGGAAAAATGAAGTTATGAGATTTGCCTATAAATAGATGGACATGGAGAGGATCATGTTGAGTGAAATTAGCCAGAAGGAGAGACAGATATAGAATGACTGCATTTATTTGCATGACATAAATATATATGTATATAATATGTAAATATTATACCAATATCCAAGGTATCATAATATTTACATATATATATGTATATATTATATATATGTATATATTATATATATACATATATACATAGCCCAGGTGAATCATGGATCAGGAGGGTCTTGTCAAACGTAGAAATTATCACAAAGCGTGTGGGAGTCAGAGGCTAGGTAAGATAGAGAATGGAATAGTGTGCTAATAATTGTAGAAAGTGCTAATACCAACCTAGAACTGAGCATTAAATACAGGGAAAAAATATACATGACAGCCTTTTAATGTATGTATTATAATCCACAATGTGGAAGGGAAGGAAAAAGAGAAAGAAATAGAAAGAGAAAGAAATAAAGAACCTGCCATAGAGGCAGGCTAGGGGAGGAGGAGGGAATCGGGGACATTGGTGGTGGGAAGTGGGCACTGGTGGAGGGATGGGTGCTGGAACACTGTATGACCAAAACCCAAATATGAACATCTTATGAACATCTTTGTAATTGTATATCTCACAGTGGTATAATAAAATATTTAAAAATATAGAATTGGGGGCCAGGAGCGATGGCCCAGCGGGTAGGGTGTTTGCCTTGCACGCAGCCGCCCATGCAGGCCCGGTTCGATCCCCGGCATCCCATATGGTCCCTCGGAGCACCGCCAGGAGTAATTCCTGAGTGCAGAGCCAGGAGAAACCCCTGAGCATTGCTGGGTGTGACCCAAAAAAAGAAAAAAAAATAGAATTGGGTCTAAACAGAGTTGAAGGATAAAGTGATCCACCAAAATAGAAAGTTAAGCTTAATACAAGGTAACAGCTAAAAGTATGTACTTGATCACTTGATCACTTGAATCCCGTTACTCATCGATTTGCTCGAGCGGGCGCCAGTAACATTTCCATTGGACCCTATCACGTGCCAATGTAGCCCAATGGCATCTGGTTGATTCAGGAATATGAAGAGCCTCAAACCGTTCCTTCAGGGTCTTAACAAGGAAGTCTGACCATCTTGTAAGTGGGCAGCCACGTGATCTTTTGACATCCCGTGGGATCCAGTCGGTAACGGCTCTAGTCCAGTGGTTGTCTCCAAATCGCATTACATGTCCAGCCCATCTGATTTTCGATGCCTTGGCAAACAAGACAGCGTCCCTGATTCTGGAATAGGGACGGAGGTCAGAACTCCGGATTCCTTCTCTCACTTGAGTGAGACGTGATATTCCAAGCATAGCTCTTTCGATGCCTCTCTGGGAGACC
Organism: Cryptotis parvus; assembly: GCA_021461705.1. Taxonomy (NCBI): domain Eukaryota; kingdom Metazoa; phylum Chordata; class Mammalia; order Eulipotyphla; family Soricidae; genus Cryptotis; species Cryptotis parvus. Next base: position 23,472 of record JAJIBD010013222.1, on the reverse strand, counting down.
CGAATAGCATTCTCATCCTGCTTTCGTAGGGGCCCAGGTCTCTGCGGCGTATGTTAATGCAGGGAGAACAGTGGAGTCGAAGAGATGTGCCCGGAGCCGGAGGTTCTTTGTCCTTTTAGCTATTTCTTCGATGCCTTTGAAGGCATTCCATGCCGCTCTCTTCCTCCTGCGCAGCTCAGGTTTTAGGTCATTCATCATGTTGACTTCTCGACCTAGGTACACATAACTGCTGCATTCAGAGATGTTTGTTCCATTGAGAGAGAATGGGGCCTCTGGAACTAGTTCATTTCTCATGAACATAGTTTTCTTCAGATTCAGCTGTAGACCTACCTTTCCACATTCTCGGTCAAAGTCAGCCAGCATTTGTGCCGCTTGGCTAATGTTTGGTGTTATTAGAACGATGTCATCAGCGAAGCGGAGGTGGTGTAGTTGCCGACCATCTATCTTCACTCCCATGTACTAAAGGTTTCCAAACATAAAGTTTTAACATCAGGTACAAAAAAATTAATTCTAATGTGTTTATGTAAAGTATTTTGAGTGAACAAGCGGTGGATGAGACAAATGATGTCCTCCTTAGAACCAAGTCTAAGAGATTGGCCATTCAATAGAAAGTCAAGGTCAGAGGTCATGGAGGTCAAACCTGAAGTGGGAGTACTGACCCCAGGACAGAAAACAACGTGTCCACCAAAGAACTGTCACAGGCAGCGAGACAGATGTGAGGGATAATTCAAATCTTCACAAACCTACCTCTGTTATCCTGTTTATTCTGTTTTCTTTCCGCCAGTGAATCAAAGTGCCTTAGCGGTAGAGCAAGTCTGGAAACAGGAGGGAAAAGTACGAGATCAAAGCGTTTGAAGGATGTTTAGGTGCTGCTTTCTCCTCCAACCGAATCCTGGACGCGAGTAAGCGACACCAGCGACCCACCTGCCCACCTCTTTCCGGCGGGAGTAACGCTCAGGTCCGGCAGCCTGGGCCAGTGCGGCCGATACAGAGCTGGGCTCTGCTCTTTGTCCGAGGGCTCCTCTTCGGGGACTGCCAGGGCACTTGGGCTTTTTCCGAAGGTATTTGCGCCTTTCCCGGATAACCAATCTCGGACACACGCGGGAATGAGGGGCGTGACGCTCACGCCGGTGCACGACGGCACCGGGGCTCCAACGGGCAAAGCAGGAGAGCCCCTCTGCTTAAGGTGGGCTTGAGCATCGAGCCCACCCTTCGAGCCGTTAGCCGTCGCTTAAATTATTAGCGTGAGACTTTATGAAGAGAACAGGAAGGCGTCGGTGGCGTTTGCGCTAGCTTGAGGGGGCCAACTTCGACACAGCGGGGCGTACAGGTCAAGGTAAAAAATCCGCGCTGAGGCAGCACCTGAAGCGCCGACTTGAGCCGGATCCTCACAGGGAACCTGAGGGGCTCCCGACCCTCCCCCCTCCCAGCTACCCCGAGCTGGGAAAAACGGAGACAGGACAGAGATGGACGGATCGTCAGACTGCCCCTCCAAAAGCCCAGCTACCTCGCTGCCAACTGAGGCTTCGGAGACACCTCAGCCCTTTCAGGGTTAACCTGAGGAAAACGCAAACTGCGCTGCGGGCTGAGACGCGTCGACTCTCCGCCCACCCCGAATTTTCTCCCTGAATCCCGGGCTACTTCCCGCCGTCAGGAGGGGTGGGACGACCGGAGAAAATATGCGCCAATCAAAATGCACAAGCGTTGACACGTTGATCCTCTAGACCAATAGATGCGGCGGTGGGCGGGGCCGAGGGCTCCTATTGGCTCCTTAGGGTTTAAACCTCCGCGGCCCAACAGTTAACGACACTCGGCGCGTCTGGCGGCCGTACGCCTGCGCAGTCTCTGCGAGCTGGGCCGAGTCGGGGCCGCTGCGCTGACCTGGCGGCGGGGCAAGTTCGCGGCGAGCCGACCTCGCGGGGCCGGTAAGCTGGCCTGGACTGGGGGCTTGGTGCATTGGTCCCCGAGGGCCTGGGCTCGGTGGAGAGCTCAGGTACTGAACAGCACCGGGCTGGACTTTGCCCATCTTGGTTCTTGGTTCCGTGCGGCGCCCTCAGTGTCGGGGGTCCTGATAGTACAGGTTTACTGCACCGTAAAGACCCGTGTAAATGATGCGCAGTGCCTCTTGCGAGGCCACCAGTGGGACCGACAGCCCTGCTGGGGGTCGATTGCCCTGGGGGTTCCTGTTGAGCTGCCGCGTCCACCTCCTGCTGCAGTGGGTGGACCGAGCCGGGGCGCAGGGCGCGGGTGCACCCCGCCAGGAGCCGCACCCTGAGCACGGGAGCCGCGCCGGCTGGTTCCCGTTGCTGGGAAAGGGGAGAGCTCCCCACCCCACCCCCCCTGGTTACGCCTCTTTCGGCTTGAGTGTTTCTTTTGTTCTATACTAGAGCTCCCTCCGGGTCGCGGGGTGGTGTCCCCCTTGAAATACTTTTAGGTAAGGTCAGACGCCCTTGGGTGTTTTGGTCAGCAATATCTGTATTTATATACAATCTCTAAGCGAAGAGAAACGATCGTGTTAAAAAAGGTCCGGGAAGAGCTTGTGGGCCGTGCTAGAGTTAGTATTTCTCTTTCAACATCCATCTCCACACTAAGAAGGAACAAAATGGGAGAGTGCTATAACAAATGCAGTGTTGTCCATTCAAAACAATCCCATAAAAAATTCTTGCCTCTAACTTTACTGTTTTTTTCAAATAGGAAGTTTTACGACAGTGAATTTTGAAATAAGTGGTGTGCTACTTACCACAAATGTTTTACTGCTCATTTCTGTATCTGTAATGTGTTTTTTTTCCTTCCGGGTTTTGGACCAAACCCAGTAGCACCTGGCATGCTTCGATGGCCGCATGGGAAGGCGGGGATGAACCCAGGTCAGCTGTGTGCCAGGGCAAGCACCCGCCCTCTGCACTCTCTCTCCAACCCACAATTCTGGCTGTTTAATTTTTCAGAAAAACTTTTTTTAGTATTCTCTCAAGATTAAAAACCTAAACTTTGGGCCTTTTAATTGTTTTTTCATTCCTTTAAAAAAAATTGTGAGCTGTCCTGCAGAGATGGTACAGCAGCTACTGGATTTTGGTTTCTGGGCCACCCCACAGCAGTGTAGGGAGTCGGCCACTCTCTGTGCTCTGGAGACTATGTGGCACCAGGAATCAAACCTGAGGCCTGCATGCAAACTGTGCTCAGCCCTTGGAGCTACTGCTCCAGCCCTAAATAAAACTTATTTAAATTTGGGCGGAGTGAGTCCAGCGGTAGGGCCTTTGCCTTGATCGCGGCCAGCCTGTGCCGGCCCAGGTTCGATCCCCAGCATCCCATATGGTCCCCTGAGCACTGCCAGGAGTGATTCCTGAGTGCAGAGCCAGGAGTAACCCCTGAGCATTGCTGGGTGTGACCCAAAAAAAGCAAAAAAAAAAAAAAACAAACAAACAAAAACAACTTATTTAAATTTTATTTTTAGTGCTCCCCCCCCACACCCCCTCCATTGGTGATGAGGAGCTCTTTGCCTGGAGAGGTTGTTCCCAGAGGTGCCCAGGACTGTATATTGTGGGGGGAATGAACTGGTCTCTGGCATACAAAGTGAGATCTCAAACAATGGAGCCAGCCATCATAAACAACTTAATAAAAATGAGTCTTGTAGTCAGCTGTTTAAGAACTTATCATCTAAATGTCTTTATTTAGATACAGAATACCCAAATAACCTAAGTAGCAGAAAAATATGCCTTTATCCATCTATCACTAGCCTCCTAGTGAATTCTCCGTGATCAACTGATGCTTTTGACTTCTGTTTCAACACAGGCTCTTTTTGTTGGTTTCTCCAAAATAGTATTTTCTTCGCCTGGAGTTTCTTTGCAGTCTCTTTTGGCTTTTGTCTCTTCCTCATAACGTAAATGTGGGTGCTCTATGCGTCCCCTTCGTACAAAATGCTGGATCCGGGATTCTAATCCTTGGCATTTAGGACGCTCCATTAGGGGTTTATATGGCGCATTTTCACTCCTTCTACAAATGCACTGGTCTGCTTTATGACAGGGGGTTACTATTTCTCCGTTCTACCTCTCCATCCATCTTTGGTCCTGTAACAACACAATCATCACTTTACCCGAACAGAATCAGCACCAAATGTATTCAAACCAAATTCCCCACAAACTTTGTTGTGTTACTAATTCTGGTCAAATTTTTTTTTTTTTAATTTTGTTTTTTTGGGCCACACCAGAGGTGCTCAGGGGTTACTCCTGACTCTGCCTTCAGGAATCACTCCTGGCAAGCTTGGGGTGGCAGGGATCGAACCTGGGTCAGCTGTGTGCAAGGGAAAACACCTTACCCACTATACTACCTGGTCCCCTCATCAATAGTTTGATTCTTGATTTCCTTGTCATACCTGTCCCACAGGATACTGCAACCGACTCCAGTCCTTGTAGCATACTATACAACATGTGAGTTTTAACAGCATGATTGGCCCATAGTTGTTGTAGGTGAGTAATGTTGAACTCCTGAACCTCCTGGTCATAGATCCACTTGATGTTTTCAAACTTACAGTCATATAACACTAGAGGAAATTCTACAGCCATACTAGAAAGAGAGAGGTGTATAAGAACACATAGCCAACCAACAGTTCTTTAGAAAATTTGTCAATATTGACAAATTTCTAATCTCCCAGGTTTCTAATCTAACAACTTAAGAAAGTCAAGCATCAGGCAGCTGTTTAGGCTTCATCTAGTTAGGACTATTTCAGTCTAACAGGTCATCAAGAATGCCCTCACTTGATTTTACTGTGATAAAATGAAAACCAGGAGAATAGTACAGAGTAAGGTAGCTTGTCTCATTTGAGGCCACCCCCCATTTGATCTTGGCACTACATATGGTCCCCAGTACTTCCAGGGGTGACAACCAAACCAAAACGAAAAAAAAGGCTGCCTGCTGGTGTTTTACCTAAAAAGGCAGAACTTCTGTAACACAAAAGATTGAGCTTTAATATGAATAACCTGTTCACTTTTTAAATGTACCAGAACCGGGGCCAGAGTGATAGCACAGCACGTAGGGTGTTTGCCTTGCATGCAGCCAGCCTAAGTTCTGTCCTTGGCATCCCACATGGTCCCCGAGCACCACCAGGAGTAATTCCTGAGCGAAGAGCCAGGAGTAACCCCCGAGTGTCGTGGGATGTGACCTAAAAAGAAAAAAAAAATGCACCAGAACTTCTGGGAAGACTACAGAAAGGAATGTGTACACACACACACACACACACACACACACACACACACACACACACACACACACACACACACACACACACACACACACACACACACACACACACACACACACACACACACACACACACACACACACACACACACACACACACACACACACACACACACACACACACACACACACACACACACACACAGAGTTTTTTGGGTCACACCCGGTGATGCTCAGGGATTACTCCTGGCTCTGCACTCAGGAATTATTCCTGGTGGTGCTCATGGGACCATATGGTATGCTGGGGATTGAACCTGGGTCTGCTGCATACAGGAAAACATCCTACCCGCTGTGCTATCGCTCTGGCCCCTGTTCTTATATTTTTAAGGTCTTAGTTCAAACACTCATTCCTGGAATGAGCAATGAGGGAAGAAAGGTAAGACTCCACTTTCACTATATATTTTTTTTATTCTTTCCTTCTTGCCTTTTCCCTTCATTGTTGTTGATGTTATGACTGGGGGTTGCAAACAAGCCTGGCTGTGGCGCTCACCGAGGTTTGCACTTTTTTTCTTTTTTGATTTGCTTTTTAGAACACTGGTGGTACTCAGGTATCAATGCCTGGCACTGCTCAGGGGACCATATGTGGTGCGGGGATAGACTCTGGATTGGCTGCATGCGAGGTGCTGTCTTACCTGCTGGACTATCTTGCTGGCCCCTGAGGTTTGCATTCTTAAGTGAGGGCATACACTCTTTTGTGGTGTTTGCATATCTGTCAGTGATCACACTTAGTTGTCACACTCCTTTGTGGTGCTGATACACGCATGGAGCAGTACAGCCAGAAAGAACTGTAGCACAGAACTGTCAGGCTCCACAGAGCCTCTAGATCACACTGAGTGCATGTGGCGATCCCAAGGTCTAACTCATGATCACAGGCTTGCATGGTGTTATTCTCCAGCACTGAGCTCTTCCATGTACATGTACAGGCCCTCCCCTGTACATTTTTAACACTCTACAAGTTAGGTGTAAATTTACAAAGACAAAAAATCAGTGACTTAGTTACTTAGACAGCTGTGGGAAGAGGAAGAGATGGTGCATTTCATTACTCATAGAATATATGTAACTTTTGGTTTGGTTTTGCTTTATATTTTCCCCCCTTAAACTTACCTGTATTGAGGTTTCTGGGGATTTTTTTTCTATGTTCAGCAGCTCATCAATAATATCTGGCTTCTCCAGCCCTTGGCCAATCAAAAAGAGAATAGCCATCATACAGCGGACTTGATGATAAAGAAGCGCCTGGCCAGTCACTTCAAACTGACATAACTGGAAAGGTTCTCGCCATGTCTCAACACCCAGGCTGTGGCCTAGTAGCTGAACTTGAGCAGACAGAATAGTCCTCTGGAAATTAATCACTCCATTGGCTACATCCATTTTACATAAATTCCTAAAATCGTGTGTCCCAACATACTTCTGAGCAGCAGAATTCATGGTTCCAATGTCTAAATCAGCACGTGGGAAAAAATAGCGGTAAGTCCGCTCAAGACAGCTGAACCTAGCACTGAAGCTTGGTTCTACAGGGGCCCAAGCCAGTACCCGGATATCAGGAGGGAGCACCCGGTTGAGAATGTGGGTATAACGGATCTCTTTAGCAGCAGCACTGACTTCATCTTTCAAATTATAATTCTCTGAATCCCTGTTCCACGGAAAGTGAGAACGAAGGTCAAGAGAAATTACCTGTAGAATCAGAGACCACAGTTTAGACCACAGAGACTCCCTGTGTATATACACCTAGAATATTACTTTGAAGGTAATATTAATTGAAAAACAAGATGCTAGCTCTTACCTGTCCAAAGGCACTGGCGCCTTTGTCTGTCCGCCACACCGGTGATAGTTGGAGGTCTGTCTGCTTTCTACTAGCCGAGTCTTGGTGAGAGCCTCAAACAGTTTCTCCTCGATGGTGTTGTTTGTATTTTCCTGACTGGCAAAGCCCTGGTATCCCCAGCCCAGATAGGCGATCTTCAGGGCTATATGCCTTTGACCATGAGCACTAAAATCAAATGTGCGCTTGGTTTTTCCAGTCCCTGATGAACTTTCTCTAACTTTTGAGTCCTTGTTGGTTTGTTCTCTTTTAAGTCTTTCTACCTCCCACTCCAGTTCTTGTATTCTCTTTTGGAGTTTCTCAGCATGGGTTTTATCTATGTCATTTTCAGCCATAGTAAGACAGCCACAGGGATAAAGCAGTCATAGAGATCCACTCTACCTGGAAAGAGTACAAAGAGTCAAGTTGCAGGGGCTTTTCATTCATTCATTCATTCATTCATTCATTCATTCATTCATTCATTCATTTTTGCATCTTGGGTCATATCTGGCCATCTTCAGGGGTTACTCCTGACTCTGCACTTAGGAGTTATTCCTGGTGGTGCTTGGGGGACCATATGGGATGTCAGGAATCGAACCCAGGTTGACCATGTGGAAGACAACACCCTATCCACTGTACTATAGTCTCCAAGTTGCTGTACAACTGTCTCCAAGTTGCTGGTTTTTAGGGTTTTTTTTTTTTTTTTGGGGGAGGTGGGCATACCTTGCAAAACTCCAGGGTTACTTCCTGACACTTAGGAACATTCCTGGCAGCACTGAGGGAACCATATGGATGCCGGAGATCAAATCTGGGGTCAGTCACATGAAAGGCAAGCACCTTACCCACTGTACTATCTCTCAGGCCTCAAAAGTTGTAATTTTTTTTTAGTGACATCAGTATCATTCCATTGTGTTAAAATAGTTTGTAGTTGTGGAGGACCCTTTATTCACAGCCCTCTGTCTCCTACTTGGCAGCCCGGGTTTTTATTGTAAATGAAATGTTTTTCTCTTTCCTATATGCCCTTTGCATAACTCTTATGCTAGAGCAAAGGCCTTTTGTACAGACACAGGAATGTCAGGGATCGCTGGGGTCCCCAACAATACTAGGAAGCGAGTTCCCTTCTACCTCTGAAGCCAGCAGGGAATGGATGAAAACTCAGGAATCCAGCAGAGTTTTAAAAGGCTTTACTATCACAGGTTCTGATATACAATCCAAGAGCAAAAAAAACCCGGACTTTGGGTTCCTGGCTGGGCCATGTGTAGGCCAAGATGGCTGCCACCACCTGTTAAAAAGCCCAACAGGAAGAGAAGGGAGAGGGAGAGGCAGAAAGCCAAGGGAAGCCAAAATGGCAAAGGACCTTCCTCCTTTTTCCCGAGCTTATTTTATAGATAGAAACCTGCCAAGACTTCGACCCATGCTTATCGTGGGCTGGGCTATCTAGAGATGAAGGCAGGTAAACAACTCTATTGAAATGTAGCGCTTCAGGTGGGGCCTTTGGCTTCACAAATGCCTGAGCTGACTCAAAATCTCCCTAGCTGAGCTGGGAGGGGCTGCAAGCTAAGTGTAGCTGGAGCTTAAAGTAGGGCTTGTCACCCAACACAGGAAGATATCTAAGGCTATGCATTTGTGATACAGGAGTTAATTAATGCTGAATTAGTTACTCCTGGGCATCCATATTTCCTAACTTAAAACCTCAATTGCCCTGAGATTGATTCTAGTTCCTTACACCCCAAAAGGAGGGGCCACATGGTGGGACTGGATGGACCCAGGGCAAGCCGTAAGTTACTACCCTGGACTTTACCAGGGATGAACTAAGTGTCCTGAGCAATATAATAAGCTAAGAGTATGGTCATGGAATAAATTCTGTTGTGACTCAAAGATAACTGATTAAGGACCCTCTTGGGGTCAGGATAAGAACCAACCTGGCCAGAGGATTGTAATCTGGAATATATAGCAAGATGTCCCCAGAATGTCCCCTACCCTGTAAGCTCAGTCCTGGTGTAGATAAATGTCTGTATCTCTTGCTGTGCTTAATACACAATGACTAGAAATATTAAAATGATCAAAGGAAAGGCAAAAACAACACGCCAGGCTTCTGCCTTTGTCCTGGGTAGGACTCATCTCTGGGGAGCGGTCCCCTAGTAGTTTGCTCCAGGAAGGGCATTTTTACACCTTCTTGTTTCGAATTAAAAGTCCATTACCTCTTATAACTCCCTCTGCCAACCTTTTGTAAAGTATATAACAAGCAGTCTTGATTGAGGTGTGTGGAGCGAGGAGTGAGTGAGTGAGGAGAGATTAAGAGGGAAGATCCTGTGGTCTTGTTCCTTTGTCCACGGGCGGGAAACAGTCATCACCCCAGACACAGCCAGGAACCCTACAAACCCCTGTATCCTTTGGGTATCCCGCTGAGCCCCAACATGAAATACTTGATTTACTACCTAAAGGACAGAGACTGGCTTCTGCCCAGATATTTATAAAAGCCATCAGTTTCTTTGGGGTGGTCATCTCCATGTCCTCTCCCCTCTCCCATCCTGTCTGGCAGTTTAAAGGGAAAGGCAGTGTGAGGGTCGTGTGCAGAGGATCAAGGCAGCCATTAGGACATGGACTTCAGCTTTTTTTTTCTTTTGCTCTTTGGATCACAACCGGTGATGCTCGGAGGTTACTCCTGGCAGGAACCATATCAGATGTCAGGATCAAACCCCGGTGCAAGGTAAAACATCCTACCTGATGTACTACTGCTCCGGCCCCAGACTCCAACCTTTCCTATCCCTAGCCTATCCCTAGCCTATCCTACCTACCCCTAGCCCCTTCTGCAAGCACTGTTAAGGTTTTATTATTTTTTTTAAGTAATTAGAACTGGGACTGATTAGAACTGAAAGCGTGGTGGGGGCCGCTAAGGCTGTATACGCGCGCCAGGCATAGGGGCGTGTAGTGCTGGGGACTAAACCCACCAGGGCCATGTGCTTCACGACCCCTTTGAGGCATCCTGCCCCTCATGAGATCTTTTTTTTTTTTTTTTTTTTTTTTTGCTTTTTGGGTCACACCCGGCGATGCTCAGGGGTACTCCTGGCTCTTTGCTCAGGAATTACTCCTGGCAGTGCTCGGGGGACCATATGGGATGCGGGGATCGAACCCGGGCGGCACAGGCCGGCCACGTGCAAGGCAAAAGCCCTACCCACTGGGCTATCGCCGGCCCTCATGAGATCTTTTTTTGCCAAATATGTTCATCTGATCTTGAGTTTCAAATGCTTTCCAATGTTTTAGGTAAAAGCAGTAGCTTATATACTGTTATCTAATACTCGATTCTGTCTTGAAGGTGATACAGTAGAAGCTAACCCGACTGAAGGAAACTGTCACTAATTATACTTCATATTGGAAGTAGAACCCGGACACAAGATTTTCCCCACTAAGCACTTTTTGATGGCAGAAAGAAGGTAATACTGTGATTCTTCAAGTAAAAAATGCCATCCACACTGATGAAAGATCACTCCTTGAGCATTAAGCATTAGTAGGATGAGGTATTTAGATGTCAGTGTTGAAATTCCTGGCATTGTTCAGTAATGGAAGACAGAGCACACATCTATAAAGGCAGAACAGTAAGAGACAACACTTCATTAGGAAGACACTCTGCACACCTGTCCCCAGGCTGTTACCTGAGTGTAGGCAGCTGACTGGTCCCCTGGCCCCTTCCAGTTGATCTGTGATTGAGAAAACTAAATGTAAAAAAAAAAATTACAACCAGAAGAAAACACAGAGTAAACTTTTCTTTGGGCTGCCCCCCACTCCTGACAGTGATCAGGGATCATTCCTGGTGGGGCTCATTCCTGTGGCTGCCAGTGTCTGAACCTGGGCCGGCCAAGTTCAGGGCAAAGTTTTGGAAGAGGAAAGGCATTCCTAGGTAAGGCACCAGAGTTCGAAAAAATGTAGAAAAGAAAGATAACTACCTAAAACTAAGGATTTATGCCAATAAAAATGAAGTCAGAAGGTAAAACACAAAACCAGGGAGAAAAAAATGATAGTAAAGAGATAAAAATTCAACTCGAAGTGTTTCTTAATATAAACCAGTTTTAATATGTTTATAAACCTGGAAAAAGTTTAATTTCACTCAATTTATATAAATGCCAATATGTATACCCCCACCCACATACACATGTAATTGATATATATAGTGCATATAATAAACAGTATATATTACTTTTTTTTTTTTTTTTTTTTGCTTTTTTGGGTCACACCCGGCAATGCTCAGGGGTTTCTCCTGGCTCTTTGCTCAGGAATTACTCCTGGCGGTGCTTAGGGGACCATATGGGATGCCGAGGATTGAACCCGGGCTGGCATGGGCCGGCCGCATGTAAGGAAAATGCCCTACCCGCTGGGCTATCGCCCGGCCCCCTTACTTTATATATATATATATATATATAAAAAGATAAAAAGCCACTTGTATGCATCAATTTGTCTAGATGCCATTTGGCAAAAGTTATTAAAATCTGAATATGCAAGTATGTTTTGACCCATCTATTCCATTTATGGATATTTACGTACACATATGTTGGTATAGGTATCTAAAAATGAATCAAAATATTCATTTTTAACAGTAAGACTATAAGCCTAAATTAAGTCAGTCAAATTGGCTGGTTGATTACAGTTTATTCAGGTATTTGGATTATATGCAATTTAAATAAGTCTGCTCATTCTGACATAGTTGGGTTACCAAGATAATCTTTAAGGTTCAGAAGAGTTATATAATATGCTTCTTCATAATACAAAAGTATAATGAATATGGAAAATTACTGGAGAAATAATGACAAGTACATCTGAGGTTAAAAAGCAGATTGACAATCTCTGCATATAATTACATGAGCACACAGTGTGGTTTTAGAAAGAAAAACAGCAGATACATGCTTACATGAATCAATGGGGAATAGAATAAATTATCTTAGATCCAGTGTGGAAATAAGCATTGGATATCTGTCTGGTTGACCGGGCACCAAAAGTTATTTTAGTGATAGTGTGCTGGGATAAACAGATTTAGATTAATAACTAAATTGAAATATACTTAAATATAAAACATATGTTGAGTTTGCATACATAAACAATTTGTCCTGGGTATGAGAGCAAACACTGCTGTTAGGCTGCTTTTTAGGTTAAATCCTTAGGATTAAAAGTCACAAAACCAGGGTTCCGAGAAATAGTACAATCAGTAGGGCATTCACCTTGCATGCAGCTGAACTGGGTTTGATCCCCGGCATCCTATATGGTCCCCAAAACACTGCCAGGAGTGATTCCTGAGTACAGAGTCAGGAGTAACCCCTAAGCACCACGAGGTATGGCCCCGAACAAAAAACAATCAGAAAACCTGAGTTACAATCTCAGCATCTCCATTTACTAGCAGCATAGTTTTGTGGTACTGGGAATTGAGCGCTAAGCCTCGTATATGCTAGGCATGTGCTCTACTATTTGAGAAATTTTCTTGAATCTATTGAACCTTTCATGCTTCCTGTCACGACACCTGAGCACAGAGGAATTAGTAGGAGGGCCTATCCCACAGTTGTGAATTAATAAATGTAAAGCTCTTAGAACATCCCTGGCTGCCTAAAAAAAATATACACGATGTATACAAAGCGATACGGCTCCCATCTATGTAGTCTGAAACTTTCCTTATGCCAGAATATACTTCTCGTCTCCTAGGAGCTACTAAAGGTGGCAAGGACTCCCAGGCAGTAGAAAGTGGGGCTGTGAAGAGCTTGGAAATGAAGGCAGGTAATAGATTCCCTAGAGCTGAGTTACTGCCCCTCCAAACCATAGACACATTGTCCTATACTGATGGGTATTTTATCACTGAACTACTGTATTTATGACTGCCTTAGCGATTTTTCATTTGATTGTTAAAGAGTCAGAAGGGAATTAACAGTAGAGAGCTGGAACTTAGCCCGAAAGTAACCAGTGTTTTTTTCTTCCAGGAGGTCTGATAGTGTAGGAGAAGCAATGGAGGGAACTCATAGGACACAGTGGACAAAAATGGGCCAGTATGGATCTAGAAGAACGAATGTTAGCAGCTGCGACAGCTTTTACCCATATCTGTGCAGGGCAGGGTGACGGAGGTGTCCAGAGAGCTCGGTCTGGCCAATATGATCCCTACAGTAAAGCTTCCAGTCGCCCCAGGGAATAGACCTACACTTCCTGTGCAAACGCAGTACCCACATGTACAAAGTAACACCATTCCAGAAACGGTCTCAGAGGCCTCCCAGACACTCCAAAACCAGTGATGAAGAGAAAAGTGCTGCGTAGGAAGCCAGGTGGGGAAGTATTAGTAACAGACGAGTCAGTTATCAGTGAGTCAGAGGCTGGTACAGAAAGTGCAGGAGATCTCTGGGACTTGAGAGAAAGGCTGATGAATCTGCACTTCCAGGAAGACAGGGAATCCTCAGTCGATGAATCAGAAACATTGAATCTCTCACAAGAATACGAGGGAATCTCTCAAGATCAGCTCCTTCGCTATCTACAAAAAGGAATGGGCTCTCCGGCTTATGAACAAGACCTGATTGTTGCCAGCCGACCCAAGTCCTTTATTCTTCCAAGGCTGGATCAGCTAAGCGAAACCGGGGCAAGGTAGACCGGGTAGCTCGGTATTTTGAGTACAAACGAGACTGGGACTCAATGAAGTTACCTGGTGAGGATCACAGAAAGGAGTTACGCTTGGGGTGTCCGAGAACAAATGCTTTATCGAGAACCCCAGTCCAAGCCTCAGCACATTTATGTTCCAAACAATTACCTAGTACCGACTGAGAAGAAAAGATCCGCCCTCCGCTGGGGTATTCGTTGTGACCTTGCTAATGGTATCATGCCCAGGAAGCTGCCCTTCCCTCTTTCTCCTTCCTGAGTCTTGCTCACCTGTTTCTCCTTCCCCAGGCCGCTTTAGGTAACCTGAGTCTTTGTATCGCATTTGAAATAAAACAACTTGAAAGCCCAGGGAATACTGTTGGACTTGTAGAATAAGCCCAATGTAGAATACATTGGTATTCTGTAGAATACCAAAATGCAGAATAATTGGGTTTTTTTCCCTAGTTATATAGTACATGGGCATCAGACACCACTTTACTGCCAAATTGCCACACTCTTCCAGCAACTGCAAGGAGAAATGAGGCCCAGGGAAGAAAAGCAGACTTAATTAGTAAGCAATCAGTAGGCATTGCGGCTGTCCATAACATTTTTATCTTTGGCCAACCTGAGCTGCTGTTTTATTATTTTAAGTTGCTGGGTGTTTAAAGGTGCAAGTGTATTTTGTCACTTGTCTTCCCGCTGTTCATCAATTTTGCTTCGAGCGGGCACCAGTAATGTCTCCATTCATTGAGAATGAGGTCCATTATTGTTACTGTTTTTTTTTTTTTTTTTTTTTTGCTTTTTGGGTCACACCCGGCGATGCTCAGGGGTTTCTCCTGGCTCTGCACTCAGGAATTACTCCTGGCAGTGCTCGTGGAACCATATGGGATGCCGGGATTCGAACCCGGGCCGGCACGGGCCGGCCACGTGCAAGGCAAACGCCCTACCGCGTGGGCTATCGCTCCGCCCCCTTGTTACTGTTTTTGGCATAGCGAATAAAACACAGCTAGCTTGCCAGGCTCTGCTGTGGCTCTGGGTTCATCCCAGGGGGTGTAGACTTGTCTACAAGTGTATCTATTAAAGAATTTTGGACATTCATAAACTTGACCTTATTTTTACTTAAAATACAAAGTGATGATCGCAGACCACAGCTGTGAATTAGCTTCCCAATAACACGCTCCTTCTTTCACCAAATAAGTAATGAAAACCAAGGGCGGGGCCGATAGCCCAGCGGGTAGGGCATTTTGCCTTGCACGGGCTGGCCCATGCCGGCCCGGGGTTCGATCCCCGGCATCCCATATGGTCCCCTGAGCACCGCCAGGAGTAATTCCTCAGTGCAAAGCCAGGAGTAACCCCTGAGCATCGCTGGGTGTGACCCAAAAAAAAAGAAAAAAAAACCGAAGGGGAAAAAGAACATCCAGGGCAGCAGACACAGACTGCTGGGTAAGGCACTTGCCTGTAGCAGACATTTAGGGCTGGATCCCCAGCAACCCATATGGTACCTCCGGCACCACCACGGGTAATCCCCGAGCAATTCAGGGCTTCCTGTTGTTCTAGCTCAAAGGAACCCATGCCCCTTCCCCCATTTGCCTTTTTCATATTTATTTGTTTATTTTTGCTTTTTTGGGTCACACCAAGCAGTGCTCAGGGGTTATTCCTGGCTCTGCACTCAGGAATTACTCCTGGTGGTGCTTGGAGGACCATATGGGATGTCGGCAAATCAAACTTGGGTCTGCTGTGTGCAAGGCAAGCACCCTACCCAGTGGACTTTTGCTCCGGCCCTGCCTTTTGAATTTCTAAAAGGGAGGTAAAATGGTACCTTCTTGCTCCTATAGGAATAAAGTAAGTTCAGGTAACTTTTTTTTTTTTGCTTTTTGGGTCACACCCAGCGATGCTCAGGAGTTACTCCTGGTGGTGCTCGGGGACCAAATGGGATGCCAGGGATCGAATCCAGGTCAGCTGCGTGCAAGGCAAACGCTCTACCCACTGTGCTATCACTCTGGCCCGTATAACTTCATTTTTACAAAAGTAGATGCACAATAACAGCACTGTGATATATACACACATGCATATATAACATACACACATATAACTAATAACACTGATTTTGGCTTTTGAACCACACTGGGTTGTGCTCCGGGCTTACTCCTGGCAGGCCTGGGGAACCATATGAGGGTTCTGGGGGTAGAAGCTGGGTTGGTCTTCATGCAAGGCAAGCACCCTACCGGCTGTACAATCGCTAGGGCCCTTAAAACCCTCTTTGATGGGGCGGGATGTGAGGGTTGGGTGGCTCAAGAGCAGAGCACAAACCTTACAAGTGCAAGGCTATGGGTTAATTGCAAACCTCAGATCTCACGCCAGCCTCTCCTGGACACTTCAACACTGCCCCACAGCACCGGCTAGGTAATGAACCCTGCTACCAGGGTGGTGGATTTTTTTGTATTCCCTGCCTCCCCCACCCCCAACGGAAAATTAATAACTCTGCCTGGTGTAATCCCTATGCAAAGAGCCAGTAATTTAAGTGGGCATCACAGGGTGTGCCCTGCCCCCCCATGCTCTGAAGTGTTATGAAATCCATATCCCAACAAAATGTTGACTGGTATCTCCTTAACATGCATCTCAGTCCAATATTACCCCTTCAAAGTTTATTGTTTGAAATCAACCATTATGGTTTTTTGTTTTTGGGTCACACCTGGCGATGCTCAGAGGTTACTACTAACCACTCAATCCTGGCGGTGCTCAGGTGAACATGGGACGCCAAGGATTGAACCTGGTTCACTCCTGGCAAGGCAAGCGCCAGACCTGCTATACTATTGCTCCCGCCCCTCAAAACTTATTTAAGACACGCCGCCAGAGCAGACTGACTCCAGTGGCCAATATTACAATGAGGCTAACATTCAGCAGTGCTGGCTTGGACTGGGTCTGGCTCCTGAATGGGTACAGCGCTTTCTCCAGTAAGTCATTTCTCAGGTGATAGGTAGATGAGCCCACAAGGACCAGCTCCCAGTGGGTCTCCAAATTACCCCAATAAGGGAATTCAAATGCACGAGATGAGAGCCTACTACGGAGAGCATCCCACCCGCGCGGCAGAGCCTGGCAAGCTACCCGTGTTGTATTTGATATGCCCAAACCAGTAACAATTCTAGACCTCATTCCCATGACCTGAACGAATGCTATGCGGCTCTTCGTGTTCCTGGAGCCAGCAGGTGCCCTTGGGCTACACTAGCAGGCGACAGGACGCATGGAGATGTTACATGGTGCCCGATCGAGCAAAATGATGAACGGGAAGACAACTGACACGAGGGAACTCATGTGACGCAATGTATTAACAGAAGACATTCTGCGGGCGGTGAGGAGGCCGGAGGCTACACCGGTGATGAGCAGGTAGACCCTAATCTGGCTCAGGGGGCCATGATGGGATTCTGGGGGTCCAACCCCAGCCGGCCGCTGCAAGGCTAGCCCCTGACCCCTGCATTATCTCTCCAGAAAACTTTTTTTCTTTTTTGGGTCACACCCGGCGATGCTCAGGGGTTTCTCCTCCTGTCTCTGCCTCGGGAACTACTCCAGGCGGTGCTCGGGGAACCACACGGGATGCCGGGGTCGAACCCGGGTCTGCCGCGTACAAGGCAAACGGCCTACCCGCTGGACTATCGCTCCGGCCCCAGCAGAAAACTTTTAATTAAAAACTTTGGTCTCCGACGTGCTAGGACCCTACGGAGTACTGGAAGTTTTATTTTAAACCGAGAGGGCTTATACCCAGAGGACTGAAAAACGTTGCAAAGTAATCCCCAAAGTAAGGTGGGAAGCGTCGCCAACAGCCCTCCCGCTCCTCTTACGATCCCGACCTCTACTGGTACTTAATTTCATGACCTATCGCAGTCCAGGGACCCTTTAGAATCGAATTAAACGAGTGCCCACAGCTGCGAGGTTTCGGCAGGAGCCCTGAAAAGCACCAGGCACAGCGCGGTCACTGGGAAGGCCACGTCACGCCACGGCACTCCTGAAAAGCTGACGGCGCGGGAGGACGCAGACCGAGAGAAACCCGCCCGAGCGCGCGACCCTCTGTCCACGCCTCTCTCTAGGACCCACAAAGCAAGCCTCCGAAAGCCTCCACACTCACCTCCCGGCGTCGGCGCGCGTCCTGCCGGGCCGGAAGCCGTCGCTTTGCGTCACCGGCGCGCGCCCGAGGCCTCACGGGAAATGTAGTCCACGCTGGAGAAGGTGGTTTTCCGAGCCGGGGGTGCAGGCTTGGCTACCAAACCCTCCTAGTATTCCCTAAAGCGGCCGCCAGCTCCTACAAAACAGATTCTGACGCCGATGGCGGCGCCAGGATAATTTATGATCCTCAAAAATAGTTTAAATATAAAAAGGCATCTCCCCAATGTCAGCTAGCCTTATAGAACGAAAGATGAAAGGACCTGGCCCGACGTTATACCCTCTTTTATAGAACGCCGTCTAGAGGAGAGAAAAGATAGCCATTACAAACATGTAAAGACAGAAAGGCAAATAAATGACCGAACTGATTGGCTAGTGTTGCTTCAGCACCACGGAGAGATCGTGTGTGTGTGTGTGCGTGTGTGTGTGTGCGGATTGTACGCAGGGAAACCAGTGTTCTCGGGTGCTTCTTAGCCAGGGTGTGTGTGTGTGTGTGCGTGTGTGTGGATTGTACGCAGGGAAACCAGTGTTCTCGGCGCTTCTTAGCCAGGGGCACATATCGAGATGAAACGAACACCCCCGTCCTAACGCACAATACTTTATGCTTCCTGTTCGCGTCTTCAGCGTTCAAGTTCTTCGGACAAAACTCACCCATTCCGTGCCACTTTGTGGGAGAGGCTAGGGCACCAAAGGGGGTTCCCGCTCTCTGCACTTGGGTACCTTTGCTCGCGAGCAGCGGGGCCGGGCGTAGGGGCGGAGAGGCCCCCCTCGGCGCTCGGCTCGGGGGCCAGCAGCGGGCGAGCGCTCACCTCGCAGTTCCTAGCAGCGGGTACGGACCAGGCGCAGACAGACGCACAGCTGCTGCGGCCCCCCGCCGGGGAGCCCCGCCCCCCCGCCCCGCCCCCGCCCCGCCCCGCCCCCGCCGGCCACGCCCCTGCGCCTGCGCACTGAGCCGGGCGCCCTGGCAGCGGCCCCGCAGGAAGCCCATTGGCTGTGGGGCCGGCGCAGCTGCCTCGCGCCCGGTGCACGCACGTGCTGGGGGCGGGAGCAGCGATCGCAGATCTCGGCCATGGCGTCGTTACTTTGGGCAGGCGACGCCGGGGCGGCGGACGGCGAGCGGCTGAACTGCCACGTAACCGCCGACGAGTCGGGGAGGGCGAAGAGCGGGGGCTTGAGCCGCAGTGCTGGGAGGGAAGGGAGAGCCCCCAGGCGGTAGAGCGGGGTGTCAGTGGTGATGGGAGGTGGGGGCAAGCATCTGGAGAGGGCCCGGCGGAGAGACCCCCGGACAGGGCAGAGGCTTGATGAAGGGGTGGGGTGGGAAGGCGGCTGCAGTAGACCCTCACTCTTTCTCTTCCCTTTAAGCTAGTCGCTCATTAGGGGACCCCTTCCGTGGTATCTGCCGAAGGGGCGCTCCTGTCCCTCATCCCTTATTCATCCGAAACCCCGTTTAGAACCGATTCCTGCTCACGAGCAGCTTCATCAGTCGTGCAGCAGAAGGGCCCTCCAGCTTTAGGATAATTCATGCCGGAGCCTTGTTCTGTAAAGAGCTCATTAATTGTTAACTTGACCGAAGAAAGAACGTTCGGGTGGTCTTCCCTAGCCCTGTTGGGGAGCATCGGGCTGCTGATAGCATGCTTCCTAATACTGGTTGAAATTTGTGTCTCTCAATAGTTTTCAAACCTCATCCACCCCCGGAAGAACCTTCCGGTATTAAGAGTACGACAATCCCAAACGTTGGTGAGTGCTGCTAGGAAAAGCAGATTAGCCTTGATTAATTAAAAAGCATCGCTTTTGCCGGGTCCCCTGGCCGCCAAACTGCCTTAAACTCTTTTAATACTAAGCACTACCTTCCCACTTTCTTACCCACTCCCTAGTAAGCGTATACTGTGAATAGAGAGAAATCAGTATAATGTGCTGCCTTCCTGCTTTGATCCTGTGCGGTTTCTCTTCCATCCTTCTAGATGATTCCGTTAATAACATCGAAGAAGATGAAGATGATGATGTAGGTAGGAGACTGTTTTCATTCTCTTTGTCTCTACAAGCCTTGTTTCACAATGAAAGCGAATCTTCATTGAGAAAAGAATGGTCTTTGCTTTTTTATTTTCTTTCTTAATAGATATTCGATGAAATACTAAATCACGGGTAGGGGGTGAGTTGGCATTTGGTGGGAATGGCTTAAGAACCTTCACCTGGCAAGGGAAAATTAGGTCTCTTGGTATCTGTATTGCAAACCATAATGCCCCAAAGGGGGATGGAAACGTACACTGGTGAAGGGATTGGTGTATGGGACAGGTGTTGGAACACTGTATGACTGAAACCCAATCAGGAACAACTTTGTGATTGTGTATCTCACAGTGATTCAATTAAAAAGAAAAATTAGGTCTGGAGGCAATGACTGGGCTTTCTTGATCGTAGAAGTTGTTAAGCAGCACCACACAAGATCTTTATGATAAAAGAATTCTCATTGCTATGTCATTCTTTCTAGAACCTTCGTTTAGAAGATGAATGTAGAGTAATCACCTGGATATACAACCACTTCTTTTTATTAAATTTTTTTAAATAGTTACTATGCCACCGTGAGATATACAATTACAAAGATGTTCATGTTTGGGTTTCAGTCATACAGTGTTCCAGCACCCATCCCTCCACCAGTGCCCATTTCCCACTAACAATGTCCCCAATTCCCTCCCTCTTCCCCCACCCACCTGCCTCTATAGCAGGCACTTTTCCTTTTCTTCTCTGTGTCTGTCTCTCTCTGTCTCTGTCCCTGTCTCTCTCTCTCTGCCTCTCTCTCTCTCTCTCTCTCTCTCTCTCTCTCTCCTCCCCTTCCCACTCTCTCTTACACATTGTGACTTGTCCTGTAGACATTTAGGATTTATCATATAAATCCCTTTGTGTACATTGAATTCTCAGTTCTAGCCTGGCGTTTACCATTTCTCACAATTAGTATAACACTAATATATAGTTATATCCCGTTAATGACTGCAGTCATTCTATATATATGTCCTTTTCCTTCTAATTTTACTCAGCCTAATCTCCATGTCCACCCATTTGCAGTTAAATTTTATACTTAGTTTTTTTCTAACAGCTGCATAGTATACCATTGTGTAGATGTACTTTATTTTTTTTTTATTTTTGCTTTTTGGGTCACACCCGGCGATGCTCAGGGGTTACTCCTGGCTCTGCACTCAGGAATTACTCCTGGCGGTGCTCGGAGGACCATATGGGAAGCCGGGATCGAACCCAGGCTGGCACAGGCCGGCCGCGTGCAAGGCAAACGCCTCTACCCGCTGGACTACTGCTCCAGCCCCTGTATTTAGTTTCTTTAGCCAGTCTCCTGTTCTTGGGCATTCAGGTTGTTTCCAGATTTTGGCTATTGTGAATAGTGCTGTGGACGAATATATAGAAGTGCAGATAGTGTTTCTGTTGTGTGTTTTTGGGTCTCCAGGGTATATTCCCAGGAGTGGTATTGCTGGGTCAAATGGAGTTCAATATCTGGTTTTTGGAGGAATGTCCATATTGTTGTGACTTGGCAGCTAGTACAGCACACATTGTGAGAGACTCTCAGACATGGGGCAGAGCTGCTACTGGCTCTCCCTGTGCCCAGCTGCTCATGAGGCGCCTGGGAGGGATGGCAGGTTCTAGCCCTGGCCTGCCACCCCAGTAGAGCCTCACAACAAGTTCATCAATAAATGCTGGATTTTGAGATGACTACAAGAATATGCTACCCGCACGGCAGAGCCTGGCAAGCTACCCATGTCGTATTTGATATGCCAAACACCAGTAACAATTATAGACCTCATTCCCATGACCTGATGGAATGGTTTGAGGGTCTTTATGTTCCTGGAGCAAGCGGGTGCCCTTGGGCTCTACTAGCATGAGACAGGACATATGGAGATGTTACTGGTGCCCGCTCGAGCAAATCGATGATGAACGGGAAGACGGTGACGGTCCATATTGTATAACCACTTCTTGAGAGGAACAACTTGTGTATGTCATTCAGTAATATCTCTTTTCATTTTTTCCTTTGTAGTGGACTTGGCAGCTAATTCACTCTTGAACAAGTTAATCCGGCAATCCTTAGTAGAGTCCAGTCACCTCGTTGAAGTCTTGCAAAAGGATCCCAGTTCCCCACTCTACTCTGTGAAAACATTCGAAGAGCTTGGCTGTGAGTATGTTTATTTTCAGTATGGGAAAAATGCTTGGAAAGCACAGCACAGAACAGTTGGTCTGCCAGTGATAAGAAACAAAAGGATCTCTCTTGTGTCCTAGTTAGTATTCAGTGTTAAAATGAGATACGATGCTTTACATACAATTAACATATAGCTCAAAGAGGACACTAAGGCCTGTGAGAATTCCAATGTGTTGTAGCGAACATTTATCACAGGAAATTTTTAAGCTTATTATATGAAGGGGATAGCTGAGTCAGATACTGGCATTATTACTATTCTCCATACAGAGTTCAGAGCCAAAGAGTATATGACCTAAATACTGCCGCCCTACCTGCTTTAGATGTTACAAGCATTCACCTTCCTAAATGTCTTTTGTATCAAAGGAAATTAAAATGAGTCATTTTCCCTAATGGGTTTTCATTTTCTAAGAGTTTATCAGTTGCCTTGAAGGAAATGTATTCTAGCAGGGAGAGTTGCTCATATAGGCAAAGGGAACATTCAAAACACTGATGCTTGGACATTTTCTAAACGAAAGGAGAAGCCTGCTTGAATAAAAGTTGACTGACAGGGCCTGGGATGTGGCTCAATGTAGAGCATCAGGCCCTGCACTTGAACCCTAGCATTACGGAAAAGAAATTGGCTGCCAGAGCTTAGATGTTAATCTATCAGTTAAACTCATTCATAATGTGCATACATTGAAGATGGGGAAATATTCCATGCTACTTCATTTTATTCACTTTTTACCATCAAAAATGACATTCAATGAGAACGTATTTAAAAAATACTGGCTCACAACCCCATCAAAAAATGGGGAGAAGAAATGAACAGAAGCTTCCAAAAAAGAAGAAATTCAAATGGCCAAAAGGCATATGAAAAAGTGTTCTTCATCTTTAATCATCAGGGAGATGCAAATCAAAACAACAATGAGGTAGCATCTCACACCACAGAGACTGGCACACATCCAAAACAGCAAGAACAACCGGTGCTGGCGTGGATGTGGGGAAAAAAGGACTCTGATCCTGTTGGTGGGGAGTGCCGACTGGTCCAGCCCTTTTGGAAACAATATGGGCATTCCTCCGAAAAACTAGATATTGAGCTCCCATTTGATCCAGCAATAGCACTCCTGGGAATATACTCGAGAGACCAAAAACACATAGCAGAAACACTATCTGTACTTCTTTATTCATCTCTGCGCTATTCACTATAGCTAGAATCTGGAAACAACCTAAATGCCCGAGAACAGAGGACTGGCTAAAGAAACTGTGGTTCATCTACACTATGGAATACTATGCGGCTGTCAGAAAAGATGAAATTATGAAATTTACCTGCAAATGGATGGACATGGAGACTATCATGCTGGAGTGAAATTAGTCAGAAGGAAAAGGACAGATATAGAATGACTGCATTCATTAATACGACATAAATAGATACCAGTGTTTTACTAAATGTGGGAAATGGTAATGGCAGATTAAAACTCACCATTGAATATACACAAAGAGATTA